>JAMYWO010000625.1:0-12589 GCA_024220525.1 Cochliopodium minus | reverse complement strand
TACAAGAATTAGAAATGGTTTGGAAGGTTTGGTTGAAGAAATTTTGAGAAGAAGAAATTTGAGAAAGATTTCATATTAAGTTACAATTTTAATTCAAAAAAAAAAACATTATTCTTATTTTTGGTGTTAGATTTCATCTTTCAAAAATCAATATATGTGCAGAATATGAGACAAATAATCAATTTCTTTTTTCTAGTTTTTTTAATATTATATTATTTTACAAAATTCATTTTTTTTTTTAAACAAGAGATCATAAGTTTATAATCAAGTCTTTCGATGAGTATACACATTGATGGAATACACAAAATTTTTTTTAGTTCAACAAATCTTGAATAGGGATTCTACCGAGTAATCAATTTTTCTCTTTTCTTATTTTGAGAGAATCTTAAACCACAAGCATTACACAAACTAAAAAGTGTTAGTTATTTTTGTTTAAAAATGAGAACATAATTTCAAAAAAGTTTTTTTCTTTACCAGTTCTTTCTATCTGGACCTCTTCTCCATTCCGTTGTTTTTGTGGTTCCACAATACCAGCAAAATTTTCCAGGGAATAGTTTACAATGCTATGGATATAAATAAATAGATTTAAATATTCAAAAATATAATATATTTTTTTTTTTTTTTTTTGTTTTAAATATTAATTTATAAATCAATCCAAATTTAATCTTCACCTTTCAGAATTTTTTAAAAAAATGCAGATAATTATTCCATCAATCAAAGATACACTCTTCACATCAATCAGCAAAACGATATCATCACCATATGAAGTGATAAAATTGAGATTGCAGGTTGGAAATGGAGAATATGATGGAGCATTTCAAGGAATGTACAAGATTTACAAAGAGGAAGGGATAATATCTCTATGGAAAGGAAATATATTGAATTGCATTCGAAATTTTCCAACCCAAATTATTAATCACGTGATGAAGGATGTAATCAATGAATTATTCTTTCCCAAAGGCAAAAAGAATTATACAACCAAACAACAATTTTATAGGGGATTATTAGCTGGTGGATTCACTGGATCATTTTCACTTATCTTCGTTTATCCTTTTGATATTATCAGGACAAGAATTGCTATTGATCGTAATGTGCTTGGACATTCTCAGTATGATGGAATAATTGATTGCATAAAAAAGATTTATAATGAAGGAGGTATAAGATCATTTTATAAAGGTAAAACAAAGCAAAATTAAGAATAGAAGAAAATATGTAATAATTTACAGAATAAGGCAATATATAATTATTTTGTTCACTTAAATTTTACTCTTAAAATTAAAAGGGTTTATATTATCTGCTTTGGGTATCTTTCCTTATAGATATGTATATTTCGCTGGATATGATCTTCTCAGATCATTATTTCTCACTCCAGGAAGCAGTTTTTTCCTCAAATGGCTAATCTCCCAATTTAACAGTATACTTGCACAGATAGTCACCTATCCTATAGATACAATAAGGAGATATCAAATGGTATCAGGTATGTCTGGATATGATGGTCTTCTCTATCCAGAATTGAATGCATGGAATACCTTCACCTACATCATTAAACTTAAGGGATTCTTTGGATTGTTTGATGGCTGCCTTGCAAATTATTATAGGGCTTCTTTGGCATCTTTTACATTGGTAATGATTGATGAAATCAGATCTCTATATAAATGAGATTTCCAATTAAATTGATTTTCCAATTTTAATTTTTGAATTTATGGCGGTTATTTATAATATAAAATTCAAAAAACTGAAATGATAAAATTGAGGTTAAAAATGGGAAAATGGATTCATTTTCTGTAAATTTAAATATTTGGACATGTCTAACCAATATGTTAGTAATACTGCATTCACCAATTTTTTGTTCTTACAAGGAGTGTATTATGTCTCAATACATGTGGAGGGAACTACGGTGTGATCCAAACATGCTCTAATTGAAACAAATCTCAACAAGTTGAGTTCAAAAAAAAAAAAAAAAAAAATGCTCAATAAAGATTCTTTGATTTATGATTTTGCCAGATCTTTTTTTTCAAAGACAATTACTGCTCCATTTGATGTTATAAAATTGAGATTGCAGATGGATAAAGGGAAATATAATGGATTTGTGGATTGCATGGACGATTTGATAATCAATGAAGGATATTCCTCTTTATTTAAAGGAAATCTCCTCAATTGCTTGAGACATATCCCTACGAATTATTTCAACGTAAATCTCAATAGAATAACAAATAAATTTTTTTTCCCGCTTGGAATGGAGAAATATGAACCTGATCGTCAAGTATGGGGTAACATATTTTCAGGAAGCATATCATCTGCCATAACATTGATTATCGTCTATCCTTTGGACCTTATCAGGACGAGATATGTGATGGATTTGGATAGGAATGGAATGAAGAAATATAATGGGGTAATTGATTGTTTAAAAAAGACTTATAATGAAGGAGGAATAAGATCATTGTATAAAGGTAAAAAGGAAAATCAATTTAATCCTGTATTATGCCAATACCATCATTATTTTAAGGATTGTTTGTATCTATCGCTGGTATACTTCCTTTCAGAACAATCTATTTCATGGGAAATGTACTTTTGAAGAATTTATTTTTGACGCCAAACAGCACCATCTTCTTTCAATGGGTATTATCCCAAGTCAATTCCATTATCACACATGTTCTGATGTATCCCATTGATACAATTAGGAGATTCCAGATGGTTTCTGGAATGGTCTCTAATGAAGGAATTATTTATCCTGATTACAACGCCTTTTATACTTTTACTTTTATTATAAAGTCTAAAGGTTTTTTGGGGTTGTATGATGGGTGTTTTTCAAGTATTATCAGATCCATTTTTTCGAATATGTTTTTTGGTGTTTTTGATAATTATTTTTTCAAGAATTTTTAAAAAAATAAAAAGATGAAAACATTAAAACTTTTGTAATAATTTTATTTGGAGAATTTCATTTTATTTCATCATTTTTGAGGATTCTGACTCTTTGTTGTTCTTCATCTTTGCTGATCTCGTCGGTGATATAATAAAGCCTTTTATCAGATTCTTTTACAATTTTTATTGTTTTTATTTTCATGGGAGGATTGGTTGTTTTATTTTCATCAGTTAAGGGTTTGCTTGAACTATAGTTTTGGTTTTCTTTGAATACCTCTTCCTCTCCCAATTTTGTAGATGTGTTGGAAATTTTTTCCTTTTTAACAACAACCAACTTTTTTGGTTCTTCTTTTTCAACTACATTTTTGTTTTCGAAGTTGTCAAAATTAATTTTTGGGTTGTTTGCTCTTTTAACCAAAATAACTTTACTGTCACTTTTTATTTCAACAACATCATCTTTATTTTCAGTTTGTTGTTTTGAAGTAAATTGGAAAAGTGATTCATTTTGTATTGTTTGGGAGGATTGTTGTCCAGTTTTCATTTCTTGTGTTTTTGTTGGAGAGTTTTCTTGTTGAGTTGTCGGATTTATAATTGTATTAGCACCTACTCTTCCTTTCTTTTCCTTTTTAACAACAACCAATTTTTTTGGTTTTTCTTTTTCTGCTTCATTTTTGTTTTCGAAATTATCAATCTTAATTTTTGGGTTGTTTGGTCCTTTTACCAAAACAACTTTACTGTCACTTTTTATTTCAACAACATCATTTTTCTCATCTTTATTTTCAGTTTGTTGTTTAGAAGGTTGAGATTGTGTTTGGATGAATTGTTGTTCAATTTTAATTTCTTGCGTTTTTATAGGAGAGTTTTCTTGTTGAGTTGTAGGATTAGTATTCGAATTATCACCCAATTTTCCATTCTTTTCTTTTTTGATCACAATTAATTTTTTAGGCTCTTCTTTCATCTCTTTTGTAGTTGTATTTTGTTGTGTAATAAAGTTGTTCAATCCAAACAAAGTAGGACCAGAAGTTTCCTTTTGTTTGTTTTCAATCTCGAGCGTAGGAAGGTTTTGCTTCATGTTGGAAATGAATTTTTTCATTTTCTCCATCTTGTTTGAGTTTTTAACCTGTCCATTCTTCAAATTTACAATCTCTTGTTCCGCATTATACAAATTTCTGATTAAAACCTTTATAATAAAAATATTAAAAAAAAAAAAAAAAGTTAAAAAATAAATAAAAAAATTAAAAGTAAAAAATAAATTAAAAAAAAATGATAAAAAATAAATTAAAAAATAAAATAAAAAAATACTAACCTGGTTTTGAATTTCATAATCAGAAAGTTTATTTTTCAGAATGGATGACTCCCTCTCGATGATAGAGATGGTTTGCTTGTATTTCTCTCTTTCACTCTCCAAAGTGGATTTCAAAATCTCTTTCTCTTTCTTTGAGGAGCTAAAAGATTGTTTCTTCTTTTCAACTTCCTTCTCCATATTTTTAATCAAATTTTTGTTGATTTCTCTTTCTTTCTACAAAAAGTTTTTATTAATTTTTTTTTTTATTAATTTTTTTATATTATTTTTTTTTTATCATTATTTTTTATATTTTTATTTTTATTAATTTTTTTTTTAATATTTTTTTTTCAACATTTTTTTTTTTTAAATTTTATTTTTTTTTCATTTTTATATTTTATATTTTATATTTTATTTTATTATTATTTATATTTGTTATTTTATTTTAAAATATTTTACCTCTAACTCCATTATCTTTTTCTCCAAACCAATTTTCTCTTTCTCCAAATTTTTGATAGAAATTTTTGAATTTGATCTCTCCTTCTCCTCAATCTCCGTCTGATCACCCTTCAACTTCTCAATTTGCTTCTCAAGCTTGGAAATCTTGATTTGAAAAATAGAGTTTTGTTTTTGGAGAGTTTCAATTTTGTTAGTGAAATTCTCGCTTTCTTTTTTGTACTTCAAAAACTCATTTTGCACAACTTCTTTTTCTTTTTCGATCTTCTCTTTTTGTTTGATGATTCTAGAGTTGTTTATCTTGAGATTCTCGATCTCCTTCTCCGAGATTCTTTTCTCTCTTTCCAAGATCTTCTTCAGCTTTTCCAACTTGTCGTTTTCAATGCTGGAAATTTTTGTTTTGAGGTTTTCTATTTCTCTTTCTGCTCTATTGAAATCTTTTTCTAGGCTGTTGTTATTCACCTAAAAATTATTTAATAAATTTTTTTTTTAGTTTGTTTTCACTATTTCAGTTCTTTTTTCAAATTTAATATTTTTTCATTTCTGTTAAAGTTATAAAAAAACTTACTTTGAGTTTTTCATATCCTTGTTTGTATTTCTCTAGATTAGAAACGTTGATGTAAAGATGCAATTTGTCCTTCTCCAACTTATTAATCTCCTTCTGTTGCTGTTGCTTCTCCTTTTTAAGAATGTTGAGCATATTATTCAAGTTTTTGTTCTCATTCAACAAGACCCTCTTTTCCTTAGTAACAGATAAAGTACTGACAGTTTTGTTCTCCGAAGAAACAAGATTTTTAATTCCGATTTTTGGAGATTGAATGTCGTCCAATTCAAAATCATTTATCTCATTTTTGATCATCATGTTTTTGATCTCATTTTCCATGTCTACATTTTCTTTTATAAGCTTGGACCTTTCTGATTCGAACGAAGAAATGAAATATCCGAAAAACTTCAACAAGTTGTTCAATTTGAGACTTTCCTTTTCGCTCCTTTCGATGATTCCCTCAATGTTATTTTCATTGTTTATTTTTTGAAAGTTTTCAAAGATTTGCTTGTTTTTGTTGGTGAGATCTTCCAAAAAAATTTCTACTCGGTTTATTTCCTTGTTTAGGAGGAAGAGGTCTTGTTCCAAATGGTTGTTTTTGCTCTCCAAAACAAATTTATCTTTTTTAATGTCTTCCAAAGTTTCCTCCATCTCATTATAGTTTTTGTTAACTTCTTCGAGTTCATGTGATAATTTCCAAGTGCAGAATATTGAATACAACTTTCAAAAATTAAAAGATTAATTGAAAAAATAAAAAAATTTATTAATGAACAATTTTTACATAAGTTAAAGAGTTGTATTCTTCTTGGGAAATGGATGTTTCATTTAGTCCATTTGTTTCTTGGAGAAGACTTTCTGCAATACTCCTGGAAAAAAGAAGGGCATTTTTGTTTTCATTGATGATGTCCTCCAGAAATTTCTTGTTTGAAATGAGTTTGGAATGAATATTTTTCATATTCTCTATTTCTGGTTTTGAAGAAACTACACTGTTTTGGTAATACTAAGAAGAAACATTGAAAGAAATTATGAATGCAAATAAAAACAATTTTTTTTTTTTTACTTCAATTGACTCATTTTTGAGGTTGTGATATTCTTCCTTGAGCTTGTTGAAAGACTTCATTTCATTCTTTAGATCGTATATTATCTTTTTGTCCTCTTCCCTCTTTAACTCTTGGTCATAATTTACGTCTTTTTGATTGTCTAAAATAATAAAAATATTAAAAAATTGAATAAAAAAAAATATTAATATTACTTAATTCTTCTTTGAGCCTGTTAATTTCAATTTTCATTTTCTTTCTTTCTTTGTCTTTCAATAACAATTTCTCAATATCCACGTTTTTATTATTAGGATACTCTAAATCTTCCTTGTTATTTGATACTACAAAATCTCTTTTGTTGGTGTCTTTTTTCTCCATCTCATTTTCTTTTTTCGCTTGTTCTATATAGTCGTTCATTCTCTTCATTTCTTTCTCTTGTTTGTTTATCTTCTTTGACATTTCTTCTACTTCAGATTCTAAATGGATATTCTGCAAATTTGATTCTTCAATTTGTTTAATCAACAATCTATTTTTCTTTTTTGTATGAAAAAGAATTGGGAAATATAAAAGAATATACAGCATATAATATTATAAAATTAAATAAATTTCAATTTTTATTTACCATTGCAACATCATTTTTTGATTCAAGATCATTTGTCAATTCATTTATCTTATTCTCATAATTCTCTGTATCATATTTATGCTACAAATAAAGATTATGAAGAAATTTATTGGTAAATTTGGAAATATTTTTTTACAATCTCTTGCATCCTCTTCAATTCTTCCAACAATTGTGATCCCATCGATCCTGCCTTTTCAATATTGATCTCATATTCTTTCACCTCTTCGATTTTATCCATCAAGATGGATTTCAATTCATTCACATCATTAGGAAGATCATTGATATCTCTATAATCCATTTTGAATTCTTTTATCACAAAAAATATTTTTCTATTTTTTTTTATTTTTATTTTCACAAAAAATTATAAAAATATTTTAAAGTTCATCCAATTTAAGAAGAAAAAAAATTTGATCTTTTTTAATATTGATCATCAGTATCAATGGTATCAAACTTTCTCTTTTTGTTAAAAACTGGTTGTTCATCAATTTGGTCATCTTGATCTTCATGGTATTCAAACTGTTCGACAACATCTTGATAATCAATGTCCTGATTCATATCATCTTTGTAGTTACCTTCGTCTTGGATGAGATAATTTTGATCATCACAGTCTTGTTCACCTTCACCTTGATCATTTTCTTCAACAAAAGTATCCTCGTTGTAACGATAATTCAACACTTGGTTTAATTCATAATTCTCTTTGTAATAAACGTGATAATTAGTTGTTAAAAAATCGTAGATGATTTTTTTGAAGAGGAATGGCCCAATGTATACTGATCTTGTTCTATCAGTTCTCTTGTTTTTATACAACAAGCACAACAAAATCGTTTTGATTCCTTTGGGGAGATATTTGTAAATGTTCCATTTTGAGAGATCTGATTTTAACCACTGAACGAGATGCTCCACATTTGAGAACAAACCTCTGTTAAACAACAAAGTTACCTTTTATTTTCAAATATAAATTAAAATAAAGTTTGAAATAAAAATAAAAATATTACACTTTCTTTATGCAGTCCTGCAAAAAGAAAATGTTTTGTTAATTCAAAATTATTGATTTCAAATGAATTAAAGTCAAAGTTGACATTAGGATCTGCGCCGTGATACAAAAACTTTATAATCAAATCATTTTTTTTTTCCAAGTTTTGATTTGAGAGAAGGGTGGAGTAACAATCTTCCATTTCAATATAGTGATTTGTCTTTATGGAATACTCCAATACTTCTTCAATAGTGTTAGAATCTTTTAAACTGCAAACGATTTTGAAAGGAGTAATATTTTCAGAAGAAGAATTAGCCAAGTCTCCTCCATTATCCATACAATATTTCTTAAAAAAAAAATTTAATTTTTTTTGTTTATATTTATTTTGGAATTATTACGATTATTTCGTGAGAAGATTTTTTGCAAATGTGATGAAAAGAAGTTTCCATATCAATTTTATAGTATTTATTCATGTTGGCTTGATTTTCTATGAACGATCTGAGTATATCAATATCTATTTGGCAATTTATACAATAATACAACATTCCCCGTGAAAAATCCACTTCTATTTCATTCTGAGAGCAATAATTAACAACATAAAGGATAGAATCTTTATCTCCAAGTTGACATATGATGTCGAATGGACTAAGATAGGATGCAAGGTACGTTACACTCGTTAAGTCTCCTCCAATTGACAAACAGTACTAAAAAAAATATTTCACAGATAAAAAATAAAAAATAAAAAATAAAAATAAATTAAATTAACAACAATAAAAAAATAAAAAAATACCTCTATTAATTCACGTCTTTTAAAATTACAAACGTAGTGGAATGGAGAATCATCCATTTGATAGTTTTTGTTGATATCAACCTGTCCTTTTTCTACAAATTCTTTCAACATTTGAAGTTTGCAATCATTAGATTTACAGTAAAAGAAACATCCTTTCTGATAATCAACATTAATATTGTTTTTGTTGCAATACAAGACAATATAATGAACGATTTGGTTGCTCCTGCTTTTACAAATGGATTCAAAAATGGAGTGTTCAGAAGAATTACCAGTTAAATCTCCTCCATAAGATAAACATAACTAAAAAATTTAATTAATAAAATTTTAAATAATATTCTTTTTACCTTTATCACTTCGAAATCAGCATTTAAACAAATATGAGAAAAAGAATTGTCTTTTCTCATTATTTTTTGATTTATATTTGCTCCATTATCCATCATAAGTTTAACTACATTATAGTTGATATTTTCGGAGTAGAAACTGTAAAAGTAGAGTTTTTCAGTAAAGTTTATTTCAATGTTATTTTCTTTGGAATAAGTGATGATGGCTTCTGGTATTTCATAATCCCTCTCAAGAATTTTCTGAAAAGAAGATTCGGAAAATGAAAATTTTTGATTCAAATTTTTTCTATTTTCTATGCAATAAACCAAAAATAAATTAATGAAATGAACTAGTTTTTTAAAATTTTTTTTTAAAATTTTTTACTGATCATTTCTAATGTCCCTTTTTCACAGACACAATCGAAAACATGTTTCAAGTTGGCATTGTGCTTCTCCCTGAAAAATTTCAAAATTTCAAAATTCAAAGAGGTTTGTTTGTTGAAATGTTCGTACAAACACACTCCGAGATCAACATTTTCATAGTATTTTCCTATTTCAACAATACAAAGATCTATTAACTCTAAATCTCCTCTTGTCAATAACACATCGAATGGGGAAACGTCGTATAATTCCGTGAATAAATTGGCTCCCAAACTTAGTGTGGTTTGGATCAAACTGAAATCTCCATTCCTGCATATTTCATTAAATATAGATTCATTGGCAATTTGGGAACATTCATTAATGTCTGCCTTTAAAAATTTTTTTTATTTTAAAAAAAAAAAAAAATTAAATTAAATTAAAAGAAATATAAATTATATTTTGAATTATTTCGAACAATGTTTTCAATATTAATCTTACCTTTTTCTCCAAAAGAAATGTTATCAGATCATATTTCTTGTCTTGAATATAATTATTGATATTTTTTGATAGTATGAATGTAGAATCAGTTAAATTTGCTTCGAATGGCTCAGATAATTTCCTCGCACCCTGATCATAAAGATAATGGAACAATAAATCGTTTTTTCCAACTTTATCCAATGGATATGAATTTGAAAGTTTATCAAAGTCATTGAGATTCAATCCCTGTTTCAATAATTTGTCAGTAAACTTTTTAATCTTTATATAAGGAAGATATCTATTCTTTTCGATGCACATGTTGAATATTGCGATCAAATCTTCCCTATTATTGGTATTGGGAGTCATATATTTCAACAATTTCCAATTATCTTCTTCATTATAAGTGAGATTCATATAATATGGTATATCATTCACTTTTATCTTAATATTCTTCAATAATTCTTTCACAACATCTAATCTCGTGTTGCATATAGTATGGAAGAGGCAATTTCCGTTGTGATCATTCGCATATGGGCTAGCATTTTGTTTAATTAGATCAATGATCTCATTTATATCGCAATTGGGATCCCTGCATTTCCTCAATAACAATGAATTTTTTTCATTTTTCATTTTTTTTATATATTCTTTTAAAATATTATAGTTAAAAAGATTATTGTCAAAAAGCGATTAGTAAATCCAAACCAACTATCAAAAGAGATCTTTTTTATTCTTTCAAATTTAAATTAAAATAAAATTTGAATTAAAAAATTTTTCTTAATCTTTTTGGATACTCCTTTGAAAAACCTATGGAAACAATTGAAACTAAAAGATATTCAAATTTTAGTGGAGGTGGAATTCTCCCGTACACAACTTTTGAAGGAGAAAATTATTTTTTATTGGGAAAAGAAAGGAATGAACAATATGATTGTTTCGGGTAAATGAAAATTTAGAAATAAACATATATTCAAGATGTATATATTCAAATCATTGAAGAAAATTTCTCAAATTTTTTATTTTTATTTATGTTTGAAAAATTATCAGAGGGAGCAGAGATAAAGGAGAAAAAATTGTTCAATTTTGTGCTGCAAGAGAATATGCTGGTAAGAAAAAATTGAAATTTCAAAGAACAATTTAATAAAAAACAAAAACAGAAGAAAGCAACGAAATATTCTGGAAAAGAGAAGAAATATATGAGATTATTAAAGATATTGAACCAACTTTGTACGCACACAATTATGGTTTGTGGATAGTGAAATATGAAAAATATGAAAATGATTTCGAATTAAATAAGAGGCATAAAATCTTACAAAACAGTGTTGAAGAAAAAGTAAAACTTGAAAAAACAGACTTAAAGTGGTTGAAAGTCTCAAAGATTCAGGAAGTGATGAAAATTTTTATAAAAGGAAACCAAAACTTTCCCAAAAAGGGATTAAAAGCAGATAATAATATTTTTTTAAGAAAGCACTTTGTGAAAATGATGGTTTTTGCTGAAAAAAATGGTGTGTTAGAAAAATTTGTTAATGAAAAATAAAAAAAAAGATTAATGTATAATCATTGTATATTTTTTTTTTTTAATCTGCAAAAGAATCATAGAAAGGTGGGAAAACAAAAGAATCTAAAACTAAACCATTAAAAGGTAGAGCTCCACCACACCTAGCTTCATTGTTAGGGTAATCTAAGCTATCTTCTCTTTTTCCTTGGTGTACACCAACAAAAGCAAGAGTATTTTCAGAAGAATTTGATCGAGAGGTTCCTTCCCACAAAAAAACATGAGGAAAATTTCCTTCATCATAAGTTCCATGGAATAAATGATCGTCACAATTTGAGATCATCTTTATTTGTTTGAGAGAACTTTTCCAATCAGAGTAAGATCCAAAAATATAACTTATAACATTAAATGTTGGGTGAGGTATACTATTACAAGCGGAAGGTATTGGTCTTTTGTTATGATACTAAGTTGATTATTTTATTTAAATTTTTTTTTATAATTTTAAAAAATTTTTTACTTCGGAATCGTAACAAAACCCATTGTCATGAACTTCCATGATATAAAGAGTATTATTGTAGATTTGAGAAGATAATGAAGAGTTTTGTCCTACATCAATGATAAAAGGAAGAGAGTAGTTAGATGGTTTAAAATTGGAATCTAAATCAAAACTGAAATGATAAATGTTGCTTTCATTGCTTGATATTGTCATAAACACTCTGAAATTAATAGAATCGTCGAAAAACAAAAAATCAAAAGTGGAAACAGTAAAATTAAATTGGTAAACAGGAATGTTAAAAATTAAAGGGACCAAAAGTTGATTTGTTAATTGTCCATATACAGTTGCTAAAAATGTATTGTTATTTTGTTGTAAAGATACTTGCAATACGAAATTCCTTGGAGATAATTTGGAGAGGAAAGGTTTTGGCAATTTAGCTACATTGTATCCACTTTGAGAGACGAAAGGAGATCCACCAATAACAGAGATATTTCCTTTGTAATAATCAAAAAAGATGTAATTCCCAATAGAATCACTCATGAAGATTTTGGTAGCGTTTACTATTTGAATATTGGTTATGTTAGAAAGATATTGAATTGAATTTGGGAGAGGGAGCAAAGTTGAATTTTTAAAAAGATGCAAGTCTCCAAGAACATTCACAGTGACATATATATTGTAGTAATACAATCCCTTCATTTGATAGAATATTATCACTTTGTTGTTTGGATTTTCTTCTATAACTATGACTTTTGGATTTTGTATTTCATTGTCTTCAATTAATCTTTTATTCCAGGCTTTCCCAGAGAAATTACTCGAAAAAACCGTGAATTCCACTTGATATTAATAAAAACAAATGAAATTAAAATTAAAATGAAAATTTG
>JAMYWO010000624.1:0-12773 GCA_024220525.1 Cochliopodium minus | reverse complement strand
TAAAAAATAAAAAATAAAAAATAAAAAATAAAAAATAAAAAATAAAAAATAAAAAATAAAAAATCAAAAATAAAAAAATTTAAAAATAAAATAAATGAACAAAATCAGGCCTGAACAAAATAAAAATTTAAAAATAAATAAAATAAAAAATAATGTATTAAATAAAAAATAAAAAATAAAAAATAAAAAATGTAACAAATAAAATATTTTACAAAGATGTTTTTGTAAGAATTTTTTAAATCATCATAAATCAACTTCCATCTCTTCAACCCCCTCGAGTTAGGACCAGGATCAATCAGCAAACATTCTTCGTCACCCCTTATCAAAACGAGATTGGTGTTATGAAAAGGTCTGATGGTGTTGCTTCTCAACGGAAATATTTCGACACCATTCATTAATTCCGCACCATAATTTTTTTTTAAATTTTTTTTCTCTTGATTAATTATTTCGATGAAAATTGGATTTATTATTTCGCTTAAATTTGATAATGTATCGTTTATTTGTTTTTTATCCAACATTATTATCTCTTCACTCAATAACTCTTTCAATTTCCATTTCTTTGATGATTTTATTTTGTAGAAATGATATTGGCTTCGTTTTTCGCAGAAATCTAAGGTCTTTTGAGAATTTTCTTTTGAAAATTCTATCTCTTTTTCATTTTCAAACATCTGACTTTTTAATTCTCCTAATTTTTCCTCCACTTGATTTTCCTGTGTTGATATGATGGGCAATGTCAGGCAATCTGTATATCTCCCATCTTTATTCTTCCCTGTATATCCTTCACCTTTGATAAAAAGATATTTTCCTTCTTCATTTATTATTATCAATGCTACATAGTTGTCCATTTCCAAAGATGATTGTCCAAAAACAAATTATTTCTTTTTGAAAAAGTCACACTCAGAAATTTCTTTTAACTATTTTTTTTATTTTTAATTTTAATAATTGATTGGAAATCTTTTGATATCATCCCATCAAATTGTAAAGTATCTGAGATATTCATCTTTTTTGATCTTTTATTTTGATTGTGGATAAAAATTAAAGTTCAAATTTTTTTTGAGAAAATATTTCGAAACAATATTAAGGAAGATCTGATCGGATGATGTTGATATCAACAAATATAGTAAGAAAATATTTCTATTAGCTTATTCTGTTAAAAAATAAATATAAATTGAAAAAAAAAAAAGAGTGTAAATATTTATTTATAAAGCAAAATCTATCAGAACATATTATAGATCATCATCGGATAGAAAGAATAAGATTAAACACAATCATATTCAAAATATATAAAAAAGAAACAAATATCAACATAATACAATGGGATACCATTTTACAGCATCACAGAACCTAATATTGGATCTGGTGACAATCATAAACTGCACATTATCCTTCCTTGGAGCTATAATCCTTTCGATCTTGCTGATCGTCAGCGGAAGAGCCCGAATCTTCAAATACAGAATCATCATCTACATTTCCATCGCTGATGCAATTTCTACAATAGGAATTTTGTTTGGCAGAATGTACCTCAAAAAAAATGAATCTGTATGTTATGCAATGGTAAAGAAAATTTTAAAAAATATTCATGAAAAAAAAATTAATGAAAAAAAAAAATTAATGAAAGAAAATCAATGAAGAAATTGACTACAAAAATATTATTTTTATTTATTTAATTTTGATTCTTTTCAAATTTTTAGGCTTATTTGCAAGAAGTAAGAAACTTTTGGAAAATAAAATAAAATGAAATAAAAAATAAAAATAAAAATAATATTATAATATAATAAAATAAGAAACATTAAATAAAAATAAAAATAAAAATAAATATTATAATAAATAAGAAAATGAAATAAAATAAAATTATTATCAAAAAAAAAAAGTTTCAAAAATAATAAAAAGAAAATAAAAAATATATAAAAAAAAAAAATTAAAAAATCTAAAAATAAAAAATAAAATAAGAATATAAAAATACATATTTTTTAATTAACAGTTTGGGGCAATATCATCATTCATGTGGACAACTATTCTTGGATTCACATTCCAGAGGGTCATTGAGAAAAAAAATTGGAACGTCTCCAAAAAGAGGGAGATCATTTACAACCTGATTGTGTGGGGAGTTTCTTGCATTCCTCTTTTTTTCTTCAAATTTTTGAATTTAGTGGGTGGAGGTGATCTTTATTGCTGGATAACTGACGGGAGTTTGTATGATATATATTTATTTTTAATATTTATTATTCAATTATTTTTAATATTTTTATTATTTCCTATTTTTTATTTTTTACTATTTTTTATTATTTATTATTTTTTTTATTTTTATTTTTATTTTATTTTTATTTTTATTTACATTTTATAATTTTTATTTTTTAATTTTTATTTTTATTTTTTATTATTTATTTTAATTTGTTTTTAATTTGTTTTTATTTTTATTTTTATTTTTATTTTAGACACAGATACACATTTCTCTTTTTTCCATACGCAATCATGTTGATTTTCAATTTTATTTTCTTCATTATGGTTCAAATCAAAAAAAACAGGATAGACGAAAGAATAGACATGGAAGATGAAATGATAGGATCGTCATCTGACATTGTTTCTTCGATAAAAGAAAGCCAAAAATTATTTACTGTTATTATGTAAATTTTTAAAATTTATTTTATTATTTTTATCATTTTAATTTACATTGGTACTCAAAATTTTATTATTTATTATTTATTACTTATTTTTTATATTGGTTTTTTAACAATTTTATTTTTTATTTTTATAATTATTTATTTTAATTTTTTATTAATTTTATTTTCTTATTCATTTTTTTTTTATTTTTATTTTTTAAATTTTTTTTGTAGCATTGTCCAAATCTTGTGTTGGCTTCCTGCTTTCCTAAACAAACTTATGGACAGTTTTGGATACAACCAATTTTTATTTTTTTTCTTCCATCTTTTCTTCCAGCCATTGGAAAGTGTGATAAATTGTGTGTTTTACTCTTTGCAAGTTGCCTGTGTTTATTTCAAACCCAGAACCTTCATCCCTGTTGTTAACTCGAGTGATCTAAAAAATTCTGATTTGTCAATTGTTTATACAGATAATGAAGAAGTTGTTGAAGATATTTATGATTGAATAAAAAAATAAAAAAAAATAAAAAAATTTAAAAAATAAAAAATATAAAACAAAAAAAAACAAAATAAAAAAAAAAACAAAATAAAAAAAAACAAAATAAAAAAAATGAACGAAGAATGTGACCAGAACTTATTTTAAACAAGTTTTTTTTTTTATTTATCAAAAAAGTGGAGAAAGAATTGTTAAAAGAAAGAAGATCAGTTGTCCCTTTTCTTCAAAAGGGATCTGAAATCATTTTTCTGCTGGTTGACTTCACTGCTGGTCCTCTGCAACTCCTTGATGTCCTGTTGGATCTTGGTGATCTGAGACTGGATCACATTGAAAAAGGAGGTTTTGTGGTGGTTCACCTCCTGTTGCAAGTCTTTGATGTCTTGCTTGAGACCTTGCATGTCTTTGGGGGAGGTGAGGTTGCTTGGGGAGTCGATGGTGGAGGTGGTGTAGTAGTCGTTTTTGTTTGAGGAGGTGGTTTCTTTGCCTTCTGTGTTGACGTTGCCCACTTTGTTGTTTAAATCTTTGACAGATTCTTCTACATTGTCCATCCTAAAAAATATTGAAAAAAAAATGGAGATGTTGAGAAATAAAAAAAAAAAAAAATAATTTACAAAAAAAAATAAAATGAGGATTTAAAAATAAAGAAATAAAAAAAAAAAAAAAAATTAAAAACATGTTGAATAAAAAAAGTTAAATAAAAACTAAAAAATACCTTTTCTTTTCTGATTTGAGAGCCTCTTCAATTTCGTTGACACGAGACTCCAAATCAGTAGAAAACTTGAGACGATCCTTCCTCTCCACATCAAGCTCGTGCTCCAAACGAATGATCTTGCTCTCCAGATCCTCCCTCACGTAACTCTGAGCCAGAAACTTGACCAAAAGACCAAGTTGGGAAGAATCGTTGACGTCGTACTGAATGCCTTTGATCTCAACGAGATCGTCTTTGCTTTGCAACAAACTTTTTCGGCGGATGAGGTTGGGAGAGTCGTACTCTTTCACGTCGATAATTTCGGAGGGGAGAGGTTTGGTAGGAGGAGCTTCTTTGTGAGTCACTCTCTGAGAAGTAGGAGAATTATTGAGCATATTAGGGGGAGGAGGGGGAGGAACATTGTTATTCTCGACATTATTTTCAACATTGTTTTCAACATTGTTGTTGTTGTTGTTGTTGTTTGTTTGATGATCTTCTTCTTGGACGTAATCTTGGGGAACGTATCCCACTTTTCCTTCGTGTTCCACTTTCCACCACTTCTCGTTCTTTTCTATGATGTTGAAGTGTTCTTCTTTTTTGAAGGAAAGTTGTCCGTCTTCTTTTGCTTCAAAATCGTAAAGAGAAATGCACTTTCCAACGTATTTTGGAGTTAATGAGATTGAAATAGGGGTTGGAGGAGCAAGGATCTGGTAATGTGTTGATTCTTGATGAGGAATGTCGATCTTTATTTCGATGTGGGTGGGATTGGGTGTTTCTGGAACGTTTTCTTCGTGAATGTAGCTTTTTGGTACGTATCCTGTCTTTCCTTCGTGTTCTACTTTCCACCATAAGTCGTCTTTTGATATGATGTTGAAATGTTGATCTTTTTTGAAAGATAATTGTCCCTCTTCTTTTGCTTCAAAGTCATAAAGAGAAATGCACTTTCCAATGTAAAGTGTATTCAAAATTGGAGTTGGAGGAGGAAGAGTTTCAGTGGGAAGAGGGATTGCAATGGGTGTTTCTGAAGAGTTTTCTTCTTGCATATAGTTGTTCGGAACGTATCCTGCCTTTCCTTCGTGTTCTACTTTCCACCATATGTCATCTTTTGATATGATGTTGAAATGTTGATCTTTTTTGAAAGATAATTGTCCCTCTTCTTTTGCTTCAAAGTCATAAAGAGAAATGCACTTTCCAATGTAGATTGTATTCGAAATTAGTGTTGATGTTGGAGGAGAGAGAACATTATGGTGAGTTGATTCGTGGGGAACTTCAATGCTTATTTCAATGTGAGTTGGAGTGGAGTGATCAACTGTCTCAATATGAGTTGGAATGTTGTGAGATGTTACTTCAACATGAGGAGTTGGAGGAGGAAGAGTTTCAGTGGGAAGAGGGATTGTATTGGGTGTTTCCAAAGAGTTTTCTTCTTGCATATAGTTGTTCGGAACGTATCCTGCCTTTCCTTCGTGTTCTACTTTCCACCATATGTCATCTTTTGATATGATGTTGAAATGTTGATCTTTTTTGAAAGATAATTGTCCATCTTCTTTTGCTTCAAAGTCATAAAGAGCAAGACACTTTCCAATAAAATTTGTGGGAGTAGAAGTATTAAAAATCAATTCAACATTGGTTTCAATAGTCGTAACCAAATGAGAATTTACATCAACAAGATTTGTTTCAGTGGGAAGATGGATGACATTAGTTGTTTCTAATATGTTTTCTTCTGTGATATAATTTCTTGGGATGTATCCTGTGTTTCCTTCGAGTTCTACCTTCCACCACTCACCTTCCCTTTCAATGATGTTGAGATGTTGATCCTTCTTGAAAGACAACTGACCTTCCTTTTGTGCTTCAAAATCATAAAGAGCAACTCCCTTCCCAATGAAATGGAGAGTATTAGGAACATTCAAAGAAAGTCTCTTGTTTTCATTTAAATTTTCAACAGATTTCTGAGTTGTGAAAGTTGAAAGAGGAGTGACAAGTGTTTCCGAAGTTTTCTCTTCTTTGACATAATTACTAGGAAGATAACCCACGTTACCTTCGTGTTCCACTCTCCACCAGTTATCAGTCTTCTCAATGATGTTAAAGTGTTGATCCTTCTTTATAGAAATTTGGCCCTCTTTTAGTGCTTCAAAATCATATAGAGCAACTCCCGTTCCAATGAACAAAGGTGTAGTAACCATCATCGAAAGTCTCTTGCTTTGTTGGTAGTTCAAACTTTCAAATGATTTTTGTGTTGTCAAACTGGGTGGTGGTTGAGTTTTTACAATGGGAATGGAAGTTTGTGGTTTCAGAATCCCCTGTTGAGTAACTGGCACATTTACTTTTTGTTGGTTTGGCAATACAGGTTTTAGTTGGGGAATCTGTATTTCTTCTTTGATATAATTGCTAGGAACATAACCTGTGTTTCCATTGTGTTCTACTTTCCACCAGTTATCAGTCTTCTCAATGATGTTGAATCGTTGATCTTTCTTTATGGAAAGTTGACCCTCTTTTTGTGCCTCAAAATTATAAAGAGCAACTCCCTTTCCAACGTATTGTGGAGAGGAAATGTTCACCGAAAGTCTCTTGTTTTGTTGGTGATTCAAAGTTTCAAACGATTTTTGTGTTGTCAAACTGGGTGGTGGTTGAGTTTTTACAATGGGTGTTGAGGTTTGTGGAGGAGTGACCAAATTAGGAATTGTTGATGATCCTTCTTTCACTAATTAAAAAAATATTTATGTCAAATATGTCAAAGAATGAATATTCTTGTTGGAAATATCAAATTTTAAGGAAATTATTCTCAATTTATTTTTATATGAATTATATATTTTTACCATAATTGCTTGGAACTGATCCTATCTTTCCATTATATTCCACCTTCCACCATTTATCCAATTTTTCAATTATATTCAATTTATTTTCCCTTTTTATGGATAATTGTCCTTCTACTGTTGCATCAAAATCATAGATGGCTATGCATACTCCGATATATTTATTGCTCAATAAATTCTCTGATGAATTCATTGGGCTGTTACTATTTGATTTGGACAACATGGGAGGCATTGTTGTCATTGTAATTGATGGAGGTCTTGAAGATGTTGTCTGATTGGATCCTATCTCCTTTATATAATTGGATGGAATATATCCCTTTCTTCCATTAATCTCCGCCAACCACCATACTCCTTCCTTTTTCTCCAATATCTTTATCTTTTCATTTTTCTTGAATCCTAATTGATTCTCGTTCTGAGGATTGAAATCATAGCTTCCTATATATATATTTTCTGTTTCTACCACTGTTACTTTTTGTACGTATATCATTGGAACATATCCTTGCTTATTATTCACAAAAGACTTTACATAGAACCATCCATTCTCTTCTTTCAATATTTCCAAATTATCTCCTTTCGTCATTCCCAATTGTCTTTCATTTTGGGAGGCATAATCGAAAAGTGCTTTAATTTATATTTGATAAGTAAAAATAACGATGATAAATTTTGATTATTCCCATACCAATTCCTTTGAAGGGAAAATCCATCCTCGAAATTTTTTTTTTATTTTAATTTTATTTTCTCTTAAATTTTCAAAGAGAAGGATTTTAAATTGATCACTATTCTTGAAAGAGGAATTAAACGTATTGAATTAATATAGAGGAAATAAATGTATTTGAATCCTTTTTTATTGTTTTCCTTATAACATAAAAATATTTATAAAAAATTGAAAGAAATTGAAAAATCATATGGTTTCACTTTTGATATCTGGTTGATCTTTCAATATTTTTTTTATTCAGTTTTTTTGGTTCATTAAAATTAAAAGAAAATAATTAAAAAAAACGAATTTTGTATTATTTCCAAAAGAGATAAACAAAATAACATAGGATGAGTGATAAAGTAATATTATATCAAAATTCCATTCTAATTTCCTCAATTAAAACTGTTTTTTATTGTACAAGAAATTAAATATAGTTCCAATGTTGAAATTAAACATTGGACAATCACAACCACAAGAAGAAAATCAAAATATGAAAGAAAAGAAGAATTCCAGCTCAAGCACTAATTTAAAATTAACACCAAGATCACTCACAAATAAGGTATGAAAACAAATTAATTAATTGGAATCATCATTTTAACTAAAATTATCAAGAAAATTGAACTGAATAAACTTTCTATACTAAATTATATGGATATTACTTTTATATATACAATTATTCTTATATCAAATTCTTTTATTTCTTCTTTTATAAAATACAAATTGATTCATTTCAATCATAATTTAAATATATCAATTTGTAATACTCAAATTAAAATCTGAATCCCGATTATAAATTTATAGCCTGGATCATATCATCCTATATTATCACCAAGAAATAGAGCATCACCAAGATATACCCGCACGAGGGTAAGAAGTTTTGATGGGAAAAACAATCCAGTGGATCCATTGGATGAAAAAAAAGAATTCGATTCATCACAAGATGATTTGGATTATGACGATCGAAAAGATTCGAATAAATACGATCAAAATGAAAAGAATGGAGATGATAATTCTATTCTTACCACTGAATCAGAAATGAGTGATCTCAATAACTCGATTGATGAAGATAAAGGTGATGATTCGAAGAATGAAGAAGATACCAAGAATGGATATTTGAGGAATAATGATGATGATTCTAAGACTGAATCTGATTCTGACAATGAAGAAGATAAAATCAAATTCAAAAAGGGATCGAAAGGAAGGAAAGATAAATATCATAATGAATCTGATGATTCTGATAGGTAATAAAAAAAAGAAAAAAGATTCAAATCAAAAAAAGATTTTTTTTAAAAAAAATTTCAACTCAAAAAATAAATTCATTTTAAATAATAACAATTTTAAAGTTTATTTTTTTTAGAAAAAAAATAATCTTTTTTTGTTTAATAAATTTTTTAAAAGTGAAAAAGAAGAAGGATCTCTGAGTGATTCAAAAGAAGACTCCTCTTCATCTTCTTCAGAGTTTCAACCAAAAAAAATGAAGAAAAAGCATGTCGACTCAGAAGAAGTAGTAGATTTGGACGATAACACACCTCTCGAAGTACAAGCTATGGACGAAATAATGAGATTAATAGAAATTTCCAAAAAAATCAGCACCACGACTGTTTCAAAGGATTACAAACTTTTGGTGAAGCGATTGGAAAACAAAATTCCTTTCTTGAAGACACATCTCAGAAACAACAAGAACAAACAACCTAAAGTTAGGCTTGAGAAGACTGTCTGGTTTCTTAAATTAGACTCTGTTCTTTATCGTTTAGAAAAAGAAGCAAAATTATTTTCTGTAATTTTTTTATTTTTTATATTTATTATACTTATTTTTTTTAAATCTTTTTAATTTCAATTTTAGTCAAAAGATGAGTCTATTGTTATGGTAAATCATACTACCCCAAGGATAGGGAGTAAAATAGGAACAAATGAAAAAAATCTCATTAAAAAATTGTGGCTTGTAAACCTTTTTTTTTTATTTCTATTTTTTGATTATTTTTTGATTATTTTTGAAATTTTTTTAATTCCAAAATTTTTAAAATTGATTTAGGTGAATCTCTTACCACCTATTCCCAGAATTTCATATTTGTCAGAAATATGGAAATACTTGAAATATTCCCAAAGCGAAGAAGTGTTGAGCTTCTGGTTTCTTATGTTGACAAGGTTCTCTTCAACCGCAACAGAACAGCTCCAAATGTTCAAAGAAGGACAAAAGTTTCAAGATAAGACAGTGATCGGGTTGACATTGGAAGAAGGGAACACCGAGCTTGGTTTGGACATCCTCGAAAAGTTTTTATCAGTTTCCTCCATGCCCGAAACTGTACAAACTTCCTTAAGTGATGTCAAACAAGCATTTCTGCAGTGTTTGAAGTATGGAGAGTTGAAACAAGCTTGCCTCGAGAAATTGTTAAAGATGGAAAGAATCACCATTGACAAACATCAACTCGATTTGAGTTTTTGCGTTGTTCCTTCCAACATCGATTTTAGAAGCTTGCTTCTGCATGGGAACATGAGCAACGTCTCTTTTCTGAAAGCAGAGAAAGTGAGTGAAATGCATTTGAAATCTGTGGGAGAGTTGTGCAAAGATCTGAAGGGAATCAACTTTTGGGATTGCAATTCCATCCAAAACACAACACTCGAACAACTCTTTTTGAGCGAACAAAACTTGAAAATAGCAGATGTCATACTGAAAAGTTGTTCCTCTATCAACGATGACTCTGTCAAACTTGTTACTTTCAAATGTGGAGCTCATTTGAGGCACTTAAATGTTTCTAAGTGTAAAAACATCACCAACGAAGCACTTTCTTACATTTCCAAGTACTCTCCCAACTTGGCTACTCTGGATCTTAAAGGTTGTTCGAGAATCAGTGATGAGGGTTTGATTTTCATTGGATCTAAGGAAAGTGTTTGTAAAAAGTCTTTGAAAGTGATAGACTTGTCTAAATGCGCATTAATTACATCTCGTAAAAACACATTTGTTTCATCTTTATTTTATCTCTTAATAACATTTTTATTTTAATTTATTATTTTGATTTTTTTATTATTGTTTTATGATTTGACATTTAATTCTTAATAAATTTTTTGATTTTTTTTATTTTTTCTTTGTTTTTTATTTTTTAAATCATTTATATTTCTTATTTATTTTCTATTGTTTTATTAAAAGTTGGCTTAAAATTTTTGACTGAAAAATGGGGAGATGGTCCAAAATGTAGTTTATCATCACTTTATCTCAACTATTGTCCTCTGATAGACAACGAATCACTCTTCATGATCGCCAAAAACTGCGCAGAGACCCTCCAAACATTGTGCATAAAAGAATGCAAAAACATAAGAGATGAAGGTCTGTCGGAGATTTTTTCAAAGTGCCTCAAACTTATTTATTTGGACGTGCGTGAATGTAATCTGCTCGGAAACAAATCCGTCCAAGTTTTACACGACAGGCCGCTCACCCTCCAAGTCCTTTTATTCTCCGACAACAGTCTCCTCACAGACAACGACGCCAAACTGATTTCGAAAAGCAAATCTTCCTCCACGTTGGAACATTTGTCCTTTAATTCCGTCCGCAGATTGTCCGAAGACGGCATCCAAATTCTTTTGGAGAGCTGCAATTTGAAGTCTCTTTCATTGAACAACCTTTCTCCTTATGTTTGTGGCAAGGTCTTCAACTCTTTCAGGAAGAACCAGAAGCAGTTCCCTTCCATGAAGTCTTTGGAGCTTTGCGACAACCCTTTGATGGACGAGGACGTCACTTCTTTGTGTTATTGTTTTCCTGAGCTGAAATCTTTGTCTCTTTCTGGAACTAAATTAAATTCATCTAATTCATACAAAGACATTGGTAAAATTATTTTAATTTTTTTTTTTTCTAATTTCAAAGTCGATATTTTTAATAATTTTTAACATCTTTTATACTCTTATTTTAAAAATTTTATTTTTTAAAATTTATTATCTTTTTTATTTTTAGGGCAATTAACAAAATTACAAAGATTGTCTTTAAATCAACAAAAAGCTTTGGGATTAAGAGGAGTGATCCATTTTTCGAAGGGATGTACTTCCTTGGAGTCTCTGGAGATCAGCAATTGTACTAATGTGGACGATGACTGTATCAGGGTAATTACAGAAAGAATGCCTTGGATGACCGACTTGGACATTTCTTGCACCAAAATATCCAACAGAGGTGTTAAATCTATTGCAGAAAGGTTAAAAAAAATTTATATGATATTTAGATACATTTTGTTTTTTATTTTTTTATTTTTACTCTTATTTTTAAATTTTTTTTAATTTGTTAAATTTATGAATTTTAAATAATTTTTCAATTAACTTTAATTTTTTTTGTGTTTTATTGTTTTTGATTAATTTTTGATGTTAAATTATAGTTTTTCTTTAATTTTTTCAAATAATTTTATTTTTAAAAAAAAATTAATTAAATTTAAATTTTATTTTATCAACAGTTTCGAAAATCTGATTTCTTTGGACATAAGCGGAAATAAAATCAACAACGAAGCAGTCTACCACTTCAGTGTAGGTCTTTCCTGCAAATGGATAAGATACCTCAATCTGAGCAACTGCAACATCTCAGACGAAGGGCTCATCTACCTCTCCAAAAACTGCAAAAATCTCTCCCATCTCCTTTTGTCGGATTGTTACAAGATTTCTGACATTGGTGTTGGTTATATTGCCAATGGTTGTTCTAGGGTTGAGCAGCTCAATTTGAACAATTGTGTAGAGCTTACTGATCTTTCTGTCAAAAACATTTGTAAACAAATATTTTATACTTTTCAATTTATTATTTTTATTTATTTTTTATCATTAAACAAAATATTTCTTTTTAATTAATTATATTTTTCATTTAAAAAATTTCAATTATTTTTAATTTTTAAAAATACATTGAAAATATTTTTTATTTTTACTTTTATTTTTTTTAGTTTATTTATTTTTTCAAAATTTTTTAATTATTTTTTTTTTCAATATTTTTTTTTCAATTATTTTTATTTTTTATTTTTTTATTAATTTATTTTATCATCTGAATTCAATATTTTTTTGTTATTTTACTGATTTAAAAATTTTTTCAATTATTTTTTTTTTAATATTTTTTTTTTTAATTTCTTTTTTAGGTTCATTAAAAATGATAAAAAAATTGGAAATTTCAGGATGCATTAGAATAACGGACATAGGGTTCTCATATCTTTCATTGATGAAAACTCTGAAGGTACTCAACTTGTCCTCCTGCGGCTTCAACTTTAAACAAAGAAAAAATCACAAGCAAGAACAGTATAAGATACCCTTCGTTGTGCCTTTCGTTGTTGTGTTTGGATCTTTAAAATTTTTGAAAAAATTAGATTTTTCCAATAACGGTAAAAATTTGATTAATATTTTTATTTTTTTATTTTTTATTAATTTTTTTTATTTTTTATTTTTTACTTTTATTCATTAATTTTTATTTTTTATTTTTTATTTTTTATTTTTTATTTTTTATTTTTTATTTTTTATTTTTTATTTTTTA
>JAMYWO010000623.1:0-12836 GCA_024220525.1 Cochliopodium minus | reverse complement strand
AAAATAAAAAATAAAAAATAAAAAATAAAAAATAAAAAATAAAAAATAAAAAATAAAAAATAAAAAACAAAAAATAAGTAAGCTTTTAAAAAATATTACGATTGAGTAAGAGAAGAATAACAAAAATTTTCAAATTGATTCCATGTAAATCCACCTTTTTCACAAATTTCCTTCGAAGAATACACAAGTTCATTGGTAACGCAAACTTCTCCAAAAGGTAATTTCAAGCACAATCCGTCATCTGAACAAATCTGAAATAAAAAATTTATTTATTAATAAAAATGAAAATAAAAAATATAAAATATAAAAATTTAAATAAATCTAACATACAAAATAAAATCTAATTAAAATTTATATAAAATTGATCCGAACAAATCTAAAATGAATAAAAAATAAATTTTCAATAAAAAAAATATAAAATTCTTAATTTTTACTTTTAAATAAATTTAACATAACATAAAAATTAAACCAACAAAAAAATATTCAATAAAAATGAACCTCACAAACACCAGAAAAATTGAGGGCAGGACAATCAGAAACAATAGTTTGGGGATAAACCAAAGCATTTGCATCAATATTTTTACAATAACCCATCTGAGTACACTCTGTCTCATTCAACTCATAATAAACGATGGAGTCCTGGGAAACGCAGGAACCCTGCTTCGTTCTGTTGAAGAAATCAGCGTAAAATTCAGAGTTGGTTGCGTTTGTCAAGTTCCATGAAATCCTTGCCAAATTTTCTATTTCTGTTGGTATTGTGTAGTTGTTTTGAAAACATTGTTCCATCGCTTTTTGAGTGCTTTCAATATCACCTTTGATTTTCAAAAAAAAAATTTTTTTAAAAAAATTAATTAATAGTTTTTTTGATTGCAATTTTATTTAAATTTTAAAAAAATTTTAAAAAAAAATTTATTTTGTATTTTTTGAAAATTTTTTGACTATTTTTTTTGATGAAAAAAATTAATTACAATAATCACATATTCCTTGTAAAATGTCACACTTTGAACAGAAACAACTGTTTGCATAAAATTTTATTTAAAATATTGTAAAAAAAAAATTGTTTGATTACTCTTTATCAGACGAACATGACTTAGGTGTGAGTACACCTGTAGCAACCCCAACAAGAGTATTTTGTCTTGGTGTCTTGATGAAAATATTGTAACAAATAAATAACTCTTCCAATTTCCCAATTAATTTCTAAAATTTTATCAATAAAAATATAAAATTTAATCAATAAAAAATAAAAAATAAAAAAAATAAAAAAACAAAAATTTGAAATAAAATTTGAAACAAAAAAAATTAAAAAATAAAAAAAAAATGTAATGTGATATAATAAAAAGAAAATATGAAAATTTTGTGCCTTGTAATTTGCCCAACTTTCAGCACTCACTGTGCAACCAGATTCGGGACTAAGATACAAGTTTCTCAAGGAAACGTAATCTTGCAACAAAGCATCACTCTTTTTGGGAGTGGAACACTTGTTGGTCACTTTTGGGATTGGAGTTGTGAACTTTTGTATAATATTTGTCACATTTCTATCATTACAACATTGATCGCTCCACTTTATTTTTTCGTCGAAAACATTATTGATTTTAGATTATTTTTTATTAAATTATTTTTATTTATTAAAAATTTTTTAAATAAATATTTTTTTACTTCTCTTAATAATGGATTACAGCATGCTTATTTTTGTTTCAAATATTATTTCAAAATAATTTTAATACCAAAATAAAAATTTTTTTTTTTTTTTACCATCTTTAAATAAAAAAAGGATTAAAATTTTAAGAATAACAAACAATAAATTTGAATAATTTTATTTTACCTTGATCCTAAAAAAACATTCAAAATTAAATTTATTAAAAAAATATTTTTTTTAATGAAAAGAAACAAACCCAATCTAAAGTAGAAGGACTTGCATAACAATATTGACTTTCATATGTCAACTGATTTTCTGTGTCATATAATTTTGAATCTAAAAAATCTTTGCATCCTCTCATAGTGTCACTCATCAAAAAAAGTCCTGCTTCCCTGTTTTTAACAACAATTTTATTAGAATTTATTTCATTAAAATTAAAAAAAAATTACCACTAGAATTTGAATTAAAAAAATGTTTTAGTTTTTTTTGGAAAAATAATTTTTTACCAAAGTATCCAAAAACAAACTCCTTTTTAATTTTTAAATTAATAAAATTCAAATGTTAATTTAAAAAAGTGAAAATGAAATTATCATTTTTTTACCAATTTGTGTCCTTCTTGAGTAAATCGGAAAATGTTTGTACTTTTTTGAAAATGGTAGAAACTGTATCAGAAGTACAATCTGTGTTTATAGGAGCTGCAACAGGAGCAACACTGCTAAAGCCTGTTGGTTGCTAAATAAAAAAAAATTAGTAAATATAATTGAAATGAAACCTAAATATTTTATTATGATTTAATATTTTTTTTATTTCTTTTTATTTATTTTTTACAGATCCGCTTTGATCTACTATCTTAGAACCCTTTAAACTTTCACCAATTATCTTGAATCTGCATGTACCCAATTCGGAAATTGATGGTCTAGATCCAAAAGTAAAAGCGGTGGTGAATTGATCTTGTTTCAGATTTAAAATAAAAATTAAAATTCAAATTAAAAATAAAAATAAAAAAATTTTAGATTTACCGAGACTTCTTGTCAAAGCATTGAATACCATGAATGAAAGTTTATTTTCTTGGAAAGTCCAAGTATCATTGGTCCATCTTTTGGATTATTTGCCAAAGAATGATTAATTTTGAATTTTATAACTTTTTTTTTTATACCCAAATTCTTTTGTGAATGCTTCGAATGCATTTCCTGTCGAAGGAATGAGTGGAATCAAATCTAAAAAATAATATATTTTTGGAAATAATTTTGAATATTTATTAAATTAAGAGATGGTTGGTTTCTTACAATCAGCATATTGACCTCCATATCCTATTTTAATTAATAAAAAATTATTAGTTTTGTATTTGGGTGATGTGGATGAATTTTGTATCATTGATAAATTAGTGAGTGAAATTATATACCTGGAGTGTATGTGATAATCTTAAAATATTTTGTGATTTAAAAATGATTGAGAAGAAATGATCGGAGGAAGTATTTTTCAAAAAAAAATAAATATCGAAAAGTGATTTGTTTTGATTTTTTATAAGTTACATTGGTGAATTTGGGCAAAGATTGAATTATAATGTTATTGGCACATTGCAACTCAAAAATTCCGGCCAAATTGGCTTGTCCATCTGACAATACAGAACAATAAGCTTCTGATTTACCAAAACATAGAGCAAGGGAAGTATTATCCTCCAATTTAAAATAATAAGAATCTCCTAGATAGGGAGTAAATGAAAAATTGAAAGAGGATAAACTCTTTATGGTCGAATTGTTCGACAAATAGATCTTTTGATCGAAATACAAATCAAAGAGATAGGCATCAATCCTCTCGTTAAGCCCTATTCTCCTATCAATTTGTTTGTAAGTGATTCTATTTACCACCAACCCTTTTAATTAATAATTATATTCAGTTAAAAAAAAATGATCAAATGTCTTTTTTTTTAATGAATCACCTGAGCAAATTAGTATCAATGATAATAGAAAGATAATCGAAATTAATTTCATATTGCTGCAATTGTTTTAAAATATTTCTTATTTGGTGAAAAATTATTAATTAGCCTTGTTTTATCTTAATTTTTTATTTTTTTTTATTTTTAAATAATTAAATTGGATTTTTTTTTTTATTTTATATTTAACATATAGATGTTGATGTAACCCATTGGATTAAGATAATTGAAATTGAAAGTACTTTATACTTTATGAATTTGGATATTAATAATTAAATAATTTAAAAAATTGAGAAACTGAGGTGTTACCAATGATTTATATAATTTCTGGAGTTATATAATTTTTAATATTTTTTTTTTTCTTAAACTGATCTATCTGATTATCTTGTATTGGTTATTCAACCACCTGTCGAAATCAGACTTGTAGAAAGAGCTGAACCTTCTACCAGAGTTCCCGCCAGGATAACTTGTCTCCATGAAATCGTTTCCAACAGTATGAACGGCTCTATAAGATTGTCCAAACATACCTAAAAAAAAAAATAAAAAAAAAATAGAAAAAATAAAAAAAAATAAAAGTTAAAATTAAAAAAAATTAATAAATTAATTAAATTAATATTTAAAATTAAAAGAGAAAAATGATTATTCAAATCTCCTTTTACCTACTTTACCAACTTTAGAACTAGCTCTCAACGTAGCCCTTCCACCAGAAATAGAATGAGGTCCATTGTTAAATCCGAGGAGACTAAAAGGACTTTCCTTGAGCAATATGTTGTACTGGGTAACATGATGAATGTCACCCCATCTCTGTATCTTTTTTTCTCTTTTTTGAAATGTTTTTTCGACAATTTCGTTCTCATTCACGTTTTCATTTTCGTTTTCGTTTTCGATTTCAATGATCATTTCTTCTCTATCTGTGCAAATAGATTCCTTTAGTGTATTCTGAAGAGCTTTCTTAAAAAGTTGGTTTTGATCAAAATCCCATCCCATATCCTTTCTTGTTTCCTCTTTGAAATAATTTTAATTTATATTTTTATTTTTTTCATTTATTTTTAATTTTTAAATTCATTATTAAATTATTTTTAATTTTTTATTTTTAATTTTTTTAATTTCATTTTTAATATTATTTTTAATTTTTAATTTTAATTTAATTTTAATTTTTAATATTTATTTTTAAATTTTACCATCTGGAAAATCTAGTATCAAATTATCCAAAAAGTGGAAATAAGCCTGCATGAAAGTGGAAGAGTAGAAAGCCTCAAAAAATTGAACACCAAAAATTTTTTCACCATAAGCAATTCTCAAAACGTGATACAAAAATTTTTCAAAGATTGGAGCTCCTTCGCTTTCAACATCATATTTCAAATCCTACAAAAAATAAAAATTTCGTTCAAATTTGTAAAAGTTATTGAAATTTTTATTTTAAAAGTTTGGACTATATTTAATAATATTTAAATTAATTTTATTAAATCTACTAATTTTTAAGTTTTAAATTTAAATTAATTTAAAAGTTTTTTACTAAGAACAAACATAAATTTTTTTAAAAAAATAAATTGTTTCTTTTAAATTTTTTAAAAAAATTATTTTTGATAAATTTTTTAAATTGATTTTAAATTTTATTAAAAATTTATATATATTTCTTTAAAATATTTATATTTAAAATTTACCCATTCAAACAAAACTTTTTCACAATCAGTAAGAGAAGATTCAGAAGAAGAAATGACACTTTTCAAAATTTGTAAGTAACGAAAAGACTGCAAAGAATAATTATCAGACTGCATCTGCTTCATCAACTCTACATTTGTTTTCAATTTTTTGACGTGAATTGCCTCCATTAAAATGTTTTCCAGTCTTTTTGAGCGATAATCTCCCATATGCAAATTTACAATCGTTCTATTTTCTGGATTAATTTGATTATTTGCAGTTCCATAAAAACCTATAAGAAATAGAAATAATTTTATTTTTTAATTTTATTTTTTTAATTTTTAATTTTTTTTTATTTTTTTATTTTTTATTTTAAATATTTTTTTAAATATTTTTTTCAAAGTTTACCATTTGGTGGGTTGAGAACTGAAAATAAATATTTTCCTTCCAGTATTCCCTTCCAATCATTTTCCTTTTTCCATCCTAATAAAGGAGCAAGGCCATGTCCTTTTCTAATTGGAGAATGCCCTTTAAAATAATAATAAAATAAAAATAAAATAAAAATAAATAAAAAAAATAGAATAAAATAGAATAAATAAAATAGATTAAATAAAAAAAAAGAAATTTAAAAAAAAAAATTTAAAACGAAAAACATTAATAATAAAAAAAAATAATATAAAAACAATTAATAAAAATAGAATCAAAAAAATCAAAAAAAACATTAAATAAATAAGAAAAATAAAATAAAAAAATAAAAAAATAAGAAACCAGTCTGTTGGTAAGCAATATCATTGGTTTTGTTGGAAGCAAACAAAAAGTTGAGGGGGATAGAAATGTTTCTCGCTGCTAGTTGTCCTTCTTCTACTGTTCTTGCTTTTTGAAATTTTTCTATTCCTCTTGCCACTTCAACAACTCCTAAATAAAAAATAAAAAACAAAAATAAATGAATAAATGAATAAAAAATGAACAAAAAATGAACGAAAATAAAAATGAAATAATAAAAAAAGTATTAAAAATAAAACTAAAAAGAATAAAAAATTTTAAAAAAGAATTTTTGACCATCATCTCCTGCATATCCTCTTTTAAATAAAATTCATTTTATTTTTTAAAATTACTTTTTTAAATTAAATTTGAAAATTACCTGGAGAGATAATACCCATTCTCGAGGTTCGTGCTGTTCACATCATCCACCAAAATAAGCCCATGTTTAGTTTTGAAAAAAATGACAGGAAGACTTTAATAAAATAATGAGAAAAGTTTTAAAATAAAATAAAAAAATAAAATTATAAAATTTTTCTTAATTAAGAAAAATTTAAAAAGTTTAAATACCCTTGAACAGAAGTTTGAATTTTAATAAGATTTTCCCATTCTGTTTCAGAAACTCTGTATTTTCCATCCTTCACTTCCTCTATCCAAAAATCAATCATGTCCTTGACAAAATTTTTTAAAAAAAAAATTGTTTAGAAAACCAAATAAAAAAATTTCTTTTAAAATCAATAAAAAAAAAAAAAAATTACCATAAACCCAAATGTAAAACTAAAAGAAACATCCTCAAAATTTTTTCCCATTACTAAAAATATTAATCAAAAAGTTAAGTAAAATAAATTTAAAAATTAAAATGAAAAAAGTAAATAAATAAAAAATAAACAAAAAAATAAAAAAATAAAAAATAAAAATAAAAAAATGAAAAAATAAAAGATAAAATAATATAAAAAATAATTTTTTTTTACTTATCCCAGGAGATCCAGGAAGAGTTATCCCAAAAGATTTTTTATTATTCTCTGAATTTTCTAAAACTACTTCGTGCCAAAAACCAGGCAATCTTAAAACAACATTAATTGTAAGAAAAAAAAAAATTTTTTAAAAAAATGTTACCTTTCAACATCTAGATGAGGATCAAAAGACATGATTGATTTTCCACTTTCAGTATGTTTTCCAGAAACAACCTTTAAAATTATTAATAAAAAAATTTTAGTAATAAAAAAAATTTTAGTAATAAAAAATTTTAATAATAAAAAAAATTTTATTAATAAAAAAAATTTTTTTTTTTTATAATTATTTTTTTTTTTAACCCAATTATTGCTCCCTTTCACTTTTGGCAACAAATTGATGTAAGTGTGAAGAATATCATTTGTTATGTTATATTGCTTGGAAAAAATATCTTGAAAGTGCATTTTAGGGCCTAAAAAAAGATTAAAAAAATATTAATTAAAATTAAAATCAAATATTTCTGATGAAATAAAAAAATTAATATTTTTTTTTACTTCTTAGTATGTCAACAACCTCTTTTGGAAAATCTTCTTCGGATAAATATGGATCGAACATTTTTCTTGCCATTGCTAATCCTCTGTCCTTAAGAGCGCTCATGTAAATAAAATATTCTCCAAAAATTTGGGAGTCTTCAAAATTTTTTAAAAAAAAAATTAATGTAAAAAATAATAATTATAAAATAAAAAATAAAAATTAAAAAATAACAATTAATTTATAATTTGTTACCAACTAAATCAACGTATCCCATCAAGTAGTATGTTACCAAAATGTCTTCCACTTCAAATGGATGACTGGAAGGATCAAATCCTAAAATGAAAAATAAATGTTGATAAATTATTAAAATAAAATATAAAAAAAAATTTTAAAAATAAAATATAAATATAATCACCTAAGAGAAAAAATTCTAAAGGTTTGATATTATTGTTGACATAATAATTTATTCCTTCACAATAATCAGTGAGATATTTTTTCAATGAAGGTTCCATGTCTTTGACTTTTTGTCTGGCTAAATCGTAAAACTGGAGCTTTTTGAGGGAAATGTCTATCATGATTGTTTCTTCTGTCTTCGAAAACTTCTCTGATAGTTGTGATGATCCTATTATCTTCACCAAATAGATTTGAACTAATCTATCCATTGCGTGTACATATCCTTTTGAAATTAAAAGAAAAAAAATAAATATTCTCAGCAAAATTAAAAAAAATATGTCAACATATAATTAAAATTAAATTTATGGAGATAATATTAAAATCTTTTCAAATATAATTTCATAAAAACAGTTTTATAGTCAATGAACAAATTTCAAATTTGAATAAATGAAAATAACAAAGAAAATTAAATTTACCCAATCCAATTGTCAATCCTTGTTCATCAGATCTTATTTTAACCACTCCATTCTCATCTCTGATTAGAATCAAATAATAGTATTATTATTTCTTGTAAAAATTATAATTTCTTTGAAAGAAATACCTCTGGATTTGTATTCTCTTTCCATTTATAATCACTTCGTTATTAACATTTACTTTATCCACAATAAATAAGTTGATGTAAAAGTATAAAAAAATGGAGAGGAATAAAACTGAATAATATAAAGAAATTCCCATTTTTTTTTTTAATTTTATTTATATTATTTGCTCCAAACAAACAAAAAAACTTGAAAATTTGAAAAACTTTTAAAAAATTTTAATAATTTCAAATGATATCTTCTTAATGTCCAATACTTTCTCTGTCAAAAAAAAATATATAAAAAATAAATTAAAAAATATATCAAGAAAATACAAAAAACTCAATTATTCTCAAAAAACTCTATAAGATTCAAATCAAAATGTCCAACATCACTTTTCAATCAACTCCTTAGTAAACAAAAAAAAAACAAAACAAAGTGAATATCCAAAACTCAATCCAACAGTCCTATAAAAAAAGAAATTAAATTCAAAAAAAAATTATTTCTATCAAAAAAAAAAAAGTACCACTGTTAAACATCAAAAATGATATTGATCCTTTAACATTTGTCCAAAATGAGAGGTTACTTTTTTGAAATTAAGTAGTACCAAATCATTGGAGGAGATACAAGAATCGAAACAGAATACACAGAAAACACAGAACAAAGAAAAGAGAAAGGCAAGCTCCCCTAATAAGTCCTTTTTTATGAGGTGATAAGATATTTTTTTTTTTAATAAGAAAAGTCTAAATATCAATTTGAAAGCCCCTTTTTCTTTTTTTTTTTTTAAAAGTTTGTTAAAAAAAAAGGAGGGGATCAAGGAATAAAAAGTCATCAGTTTTTGGAACGTTTCTTGTTTCCATTCGCTTTGTTATTTCCCTTTCTTTTGTTGTTATTGTTGTTATTATTATTATTTCTTTTTCTGTTGTTGTTTCCGTTGTTGTTGCCACCTTTGTTGTTTCTGTTCCCGCCACCGCTGGATCTGTTTCTTCTCTTTCTCTGCTTCTCTACGTCCTCAAGGCTTTGATCCAAGTTGACAGTTCCAAATCTCTCGATTCTTGATTTAAGCTTTTCTGGGTCGACTGGATCAGTGGTTCCTTCCTAAATTTAAAAAAAAAAATTAATAATTCAGATTTAAACAATTGAAAGAATGTTGAAAAAAAAATTTTTTTTAAAATAATGACTGAAAGAAATTTAATATTTAATTCAAATTACCATTTAATATGAAATTTTAGTTCGGATATAATAAAAATTAATAAAATTATTGGGTATGATTAAATTTTTACACAATGATTATTGAAATGATAATAATAATCAATAATACAAGAATAAAGATGAATGAATTCAATGAAATTAAATGAAATGAATATCAATGAAGATTTTTTCAAAAGATTTTTACCAATCCAAATCTTTTAGAACGATTTAGCCTTTTTTCAGAATCAGATACGATTCCGAATCTCTCCTTTCTTTTTAAAAGCTTGTCCTTCTCGTCCAAGGTACCGAAGCGCTCCTTTCTCTTTTGCAATTTATCTTTGTTGCTGACGATTCCAAATCTCTCTGCTCTTGCCTTCAACTTCTCATCATTGTTTATCACCCCGAACTTTTGGATTCTGAGCTTCAATCTTTCTTGCTCGCTGAGATTTTGTACATCTCCTCCTACTGTTGTTTCTCCTTCTATGTTTTCTCCAACTTCTTTCACATCATCTTTGAAAATGAAATTAATTTATAATCATTGTATCAAATTGGTAATGATAAAATGTAAATATTTTGAATTATAAAGGATTTCAAAAAATAATCAAAATTTTAGATTTTATATCAATAAATGAGTGTATAATTAAAAATATATTTTATGTTGCAAAATAATAATTAGTTATTTTTCCATTTATTTATAATCAAACAACAAAAATTATTTTTAACCTTCTCCAGATTCCACATCTTCTTTGTCTGATGTTTTAGATAATGAAGATAATGATACATTTTTATCATTATTATTTTCTTCAGATTCATCATCATCACCATCATCATTCAACAAATCGTCAATTTCATCATTAATAATTCTATCAATCAAATCATCCTTGTTTCCCTTTGAGCTCAATCCTTTCTTTTTCAAAATTTCTTCCAATTCCTTAATATTCTTTTTTTCTAACGTTTCTTTATTATGACTCATTTTTTATTTATTTCGATTTTTTTTAATATTCAAAATAATATTTTGAGTTAATATTTCAAAAGATTGAACAAGAAAAATGAAAATGAAAATAAGATTCAAAACTTATGGTACTTTCCAATTTTTCAAAATTGTGGCTTTATGAATTATTCTTGTGAGGAAGGTGAAAGAGATTTTAAATTTTTAATGAAAGCAAATATTTAAAAAAAAATTGAATCACCTCCATAGATGATCACCTTTTCTGAAAATCAAAGTATAATTTCTTTATTATTCATTTATTTTAAACCAGAAATTAATCATTTAATTTTATTTCAACAGAAATTGGTGTAGTAATCACTGTATTTGGATTATTATTTAATTTTTTGGGAGTGATATTGTTTCTTGATAGAGGATTATTAGCAATTGGAAATGTAAGAGATATTTTAACCATTCTTCTTCATCATATCACCTGTTTAAATAAATAAAACAAAAACAAAAATTAAATTAAGAATATATAGCTTTTATTTTTGTTAGGGATCACCTTGTTGATAGGACCACAAAAAACATTCAATTTCTTCTTTCAAAAAAGAAAGATGAAAGGAACAATTTGTTTCTTAGGAGGGATAATATTGATATTGACCGGATTTGTACTGATAGGATTGTTAATGGAGTTATTCGGATTCATTAATTTATTTGGGTAAGAAAAATAAATCTATAAAATAAATCAAAAATAAAATATTAAATAAATAAAAATAAATAAATCAAATTAAATCAATTTATTCTTTTCCTTTGTTTAGTTCTAACTTTTTTTTTTAATAGAGATTTTATGCCTATCGCTTTTAGATTCATGAGAAGCATGCCAGTGATAGGAACAATCTTGAACCTTCCGTTATTGAGAAACATAGTTGACAAAATTGTTGATGATGGAAAGTTGCCCGTATAAAGAAAAAAAATCAATCTTGGATCAAAAGAAAAAAAAAAAGAAAAAATTCTTTTTTTTTTTGTGAAATATTTATTTGAAAAAAATTATTTAAATAAGAAAAATTAAATTTAAAAAGAAATTAAAACTCTTTTTTTTTTTTTGAAATGAAATAAAAAATTTTATTTGGATTTATTTTTCTTTGTTCAGAGCATTAAAGTAGGATTGCTAATGAAGTTTTGAAAAGTTTCCAAAAATCTCGAGACAGTGTCTTCGTTGACGGCTCTGCTATCTGCAGAAATGGTTACTTTCATTTTGGTGGAGTTTTTGTACTCTCCTTTTTCGAAGACAAGGACTTCTCTTCCTGAACTTACAGCCATAATCTTAAATAATTAAAAAAAATGTATTAAAAAAAATTAAAATTAATGATTTAAAATAAGCATAAAAAAAAATTATAGAAAAATAAATAATAAAAAATAAATAATATAAAAATATAATAAATAAATATTGATGGTTTAAAATAAAATAAAAATAAAATAAAAAAATAAAATAAAAATAGTTAAAATAAATAAAAATAAAAATTGTAAAATAAAATGAAATAAATAAACTAAAACTAAAATAAGTTTTAAAAAATAAAATAAAATTTTACCATAGCTTGTGGAGGATTGATTACTGCACTAAATTCATCAATTCCAAACATTCCGAGGTTTGATATGGTAAAGGAACCACCTTGGTACTCTTGGGGTAAAAGTTTTCCTTCCTTTGCTTTGCCTGCCAATGACTTCATTTCAGAGGAAATCTCTTGTATTCTCTTGTGGTTGGCGTTTTTGATGATGGGTGTAATTAATCCTGCTTCGATTGCAACTGGTTTTTTGATAATTAAATAAATAAAATCAATAAAATGATTATGTATAATTAAAATTAAAGAACATGATAAGAAAAATCAAAGATTTAAATCAGCAAAAATGAAAATTAATCAAAATTTTTGAATCCGTAAATGAAGATTACAACAAAAAGAAAATAAATATTGAAACAAAATTAAAAAAATAATAATCCTGAATTAAAAAGAAAAAACAAAATTAAAAATTTTATCAATGAGATCCAAATTATCTTTTTATCATTTGTATAACCCTTTAATCGATCATTTTAAATTTTCAATAAATAAAGATAAAAAAATAAAAAACAATAAAAATGAAAAAAAATTAAAACAAAAGTTAAAAAATGAAAAAATTAAAATTTAAAAATCAAAAAGATCAATTCCAAATTTACATCTGTAATTAAAATAAAATAAAAAATAAAAAATAAAAAATAAAAAATAAAAAATAAAAAATAAAAAATAAAAAATAAAAAATAAA
>JAMYWO010000622.1:0-12844 GCA_024220525.1 Cochliopodium minus | reverse complement strand
ATAAAAAATAAAAAATAAAAAATAAAAAATAAAAGATAAAAAATAAAAAATAAAAAATAAAAAATAAAAAATAGAAAATTAAATAAATAAATCAATTAAAATTAAATAAAAAATAAAAAATAAATAATTAAAAAATAAAATAAAAAAATAAAAAAATTATTTTATGTTTAGTGTCTTCTTCAAATTACAAGACTTCGGAAACAGAGGAATCAATCCAATCTTTTTTCGATGAAATAAGGATGCTGACATCTTTGAGACACCAATCTGTTGTAAGATTTTATGGTGCATCTATCGACTATCCAAACTATTACATTGGTAAACAAATAATAATAAATTAAAATAAAATAAAAATAAAAAATAAAAATAATAATGATAAAAAATTTAAAACAAATAAAATTAAATTATAAAAAATAAAAAATAAAAAATAAAAAAAAATAATGATAAAAAATTTAAAATAAATAAAATTAAATTATTAAAAAAAAATATAAAATAAAAATTATTATAAAAATTTTTTTTAGTGATGGAGTATGTGGAGAACGGGACTTTGGCTAATATATTGTATGATAACACCATTGCTTTGGAGTGGGAAAAACAGATAGAATTTGCTTTGGACATTGCCTGTGGTATGAGGTATCTTCACTCCAAAAATCCTCCAATCATTCACAGGTTAAAAAAAAAAAAAAATATTTTAAAATATTTCAAATAAAAATAAAATATTATTTCAAAAAATTTAAAAATAAAAAATAAAAAAAAATTTCAAATAGAAAAATAAAAAAATAAAAAAATAATTTTAATTGATTATTTTAAAAAAAGAAAAAATATTATTTTAATACAAAATAAAATATTAAAAATATTTTAAAAATAAAAAATAAAAAAAATAATTTTAATTAATTATTTAAAAAATAAAAAAATTTTTCATAATAAAAATAAATATTATTTCAAAAAAATAAAAAAGAGATTTAAAATCGATGAATTTGTTGGTCACAAGAGACATGAGGGTTAAAATTTGCGATTTTGGACTTGCAGAAATGAAAAAAGACCACCTAACTTCGATTGTAGGAACACCCAGATGGTCTGCCCCCGAAATCTTCCTAGCAGAATCCAAGTTTTCTCCTTACACTGAGAAAAGTGATGTTTATTCTTTTGGTATTATTTTGTGGGAGATTGTAGCTAGAGAAGTTCCGTATAATCACTTAAAACCAAACGAAATTTTGAGAGAAGTAAAAAATAATTTTTTTTTTGTTTTATTTTATTTATTTTTTTCGAAAGGTTGTTGAAAATGGTGTTCGTCCTCCTTTGCCTTTAAATCTTAACAAAGAGTATGAAAACTTGATGTGCGTTTGTTGGGATGCCAATCCCAAAATAAGACCTAGTTTTAACGAAATATTTATGTTGTTGACTGATTATTTAGAAAATTTGAAAAAAGATCAGATTTAGTGAATAAAATTTTTTTTGAAAAGTTAAGAAAGAAGTTAGTAAACAAAACAGAATTAGTTTTAATAATTAATGAATTTTTTTTTTTTAAAGTATTTTTTAATAAAAGAAAAAAAAAATTAAAGAAAATAAAAAAGGAATAAATTAAATCAAGAAAGAAAAGGAAAGAGGAGAAAATCAATCATCACTCTTGTCGTTATCATCCTCATCATCCTCATCATCAGAAATGCAATCGTCCATAGACTGCAAGATGTTTTTGTTGTTTCCCAAAACTTGGTCAACGTCTTCCAAATCAGAGTGGGAGAGAAGGTTCTCGTTGAGGTCGAGGTGGGTGAGGGTGGAGATGTCGGTGAGGGATTGGATGAGGGAGATGACGGAGGCTTTTTTGAGTTGGTTGACTTTGAGGGAGAGGAATTGGAGGGACTTTAGCTCGTTTTCCTTCAAGAAATCACAGAATGAAACAAATTTGTTTGGGTGTTCTCCTACAATAAAAATTAATTAAAAATGTCAGTATTTTTTAAAAAAAAAAAATTAAATCAATCAAATAATAAAAGAAAAAAAGATTTATAATTTAAAATGAAAACAAAAGATTTAAAATAAATGTGATTATATAAATTTAAAAAACAGAATTCACATATTTAAGGGATGAAAAAAAAAAATGTAAAAATTAAAAAAAATAATAAAATAAAAAATGATTAACAAAATAATTTAAAATTTGAAATTTACTCATTCAAAATATTAAAATTAAATAAAAATAATTAACAAAAATAATTAATAAAAGAAATTAAAATTTAAAACAAAGAAAAATTAAATAAAAAATAATTTTAAAAAAAAAATAATGTTCAAAAATAAAAAAATGAAAAATTTGATGTTACCAAAATCATTCTCGTCCAAATTTAATTTGACGAGGGAGGAAAGAGAATTTTTTAAAGACAAAAAGAGGTTGTTGATGCCCTTGGAGGAGAGTTCATTGGAGGAAAAGTCCAAATCGGTGAAAGAAAGGTGGGAAACGCTCTCTGCGACTCTTTGGAATCCCTCATCTGTCAATCCCATCGCTGCTATGTTCAACTTTGTAAGATTTTTTTGTTCTTTTAAAAGTGATGCCAATTTGATTGATCCTTTCAAAAAAAATAAATAAAAAATAAATAAAAAAATAAAAACAAAAAAAATAAATAAAAAAAATAAATAAAAAATAAATAAAAAATAAATAAAAAATAAATAAAAAATTGAAAAAAAATAAAAATAAAAAATTTCTTTAAAAATAAAAACAAAAAAAAATAAATTAAAGTTTATTAAAAGATGAAACAAGATTAAAAATATTAAAAAAAATAAAATAAAATAAAAATAAATGAAAATATTTCTACATGTAGAAAATAAAATAAATTATTTGAATATTAAAATGAAATAAAAAACAAAAAAAAAATTAAATTAAAAATTAATTGAATAAAATAAATAAAAAATAAAAATAATAAAAAATAAAAATAAATAAATAAAAACAAAATATATAAAAAAAAGAAATTTTCTTTTACCTTCTTCACTTCCAGCAGTGTTATCACTCAAATCCAAAGAAATCAAATCGGAAGAAGACAAAGAAGCAACAAGCTTCAAAATGCCGTCCAAACCACTTCGGGTGGAGGAAAAGCGGAAATCGGAGAGGAAGGGACTTTGGGCGATAATTTCCGAAATCTCCTCCGCGCCTCCGTCTTTAAGCAAATTGTTGAAGAAATGCAATTTTTTCAAATTAATCTTTTTTTCTCCTTTCAACATTATTTCTTTCAACCTTTTCGCTGCTGCTGGTGATAATCCGTCGTTGTTTAAAATCAATGTTTCTATTGTTTCTGTCTGTTAAAAAAAAAAAATTTTGATAAAAAAAATATTTAACAAATGAAACAAATAAAGAGACAAAAGAATTAAAATTTTAAAATAAAGAAAGGATTAGATTTTAATTAAATTTATCTTTACACATTTTAATTTAAAGATATTTTAATCTCAAAAAAAAAAAAAAATTTAAAATAAATTTAATAAAATTTAATAAAAATTTGACAAGATATCTCCTTTTTGAAATATTATTCTTGATATCATGTTTGGAGATGTCCAAAAAATTAAATTTGTTTGTAAAAAAATTCATATAAACGTATTATAATATAAATGTTCATACTGTAAATTAAATAATCCTTTACAAATTCTTATATTATTTTTTTTCCTTTTTGATTAAATCAGTATTTATATAATTAATTATTTCAGTATTTTGAATTTATAAAAATTGATTTCAATCAAAAATGAAAAAATATAAATGTTGATTGTTATTCTTTTTAATCAAATCAATTTTGATTTTCAATTGCTTTTGTGCACACAAAATAAATTATATTTTTTTTTGTAAATGTGATACCTTTGACAATAAACTTTCGCAAGATTCAATACCTTTCTCTCCCAATGCATTATCGCTGATATCAACATCAACAATGTTATTATTATCCTGCAATGAGTCGCAAATCACCTTCAAAATTTTATTTGCCTCATCTTTAGGTTTTCCTGCAATGATATCACTGATATCGACGGATTTTAAATTAGTGAGTGATGGAAGCAATTCAGATGTATAGATAGCACTCTCCAAATCAAAGCTCTTTCCACTCAATTTTATTTTCTCCCATTTTGTTGGCTCGTTCTTCAATGGAGCTAATAATTCTATGGTTCTTTCTTTATTCAAATTTTCTCTTTGTCCTACCAATGCAAACATGTAATTTGATCAAATAGTTATATATCCTCCCTTTTTATTTTTTTTTATATATTTTTTTATTTGCTTAATTTTATATCACAAAGAAATACTATTCCATCCTTTTTCATTTCAATCAAAAACTTCTTTTCTTTTTCTTTTTTGTTTCAAAGTATTTTTTTTTTAACTTTATAACTTTAAATTAAATTATTTAAATCAAAAAGATATAAAAAGGAAAACAATTGAAATGGAAAATTCTTAAACTAAAACTATTTCGAAAATAGATTTAAATTTATCTGGAGATTTTAACACTTTGTAAAAGCATCTTTTATGAAATAATTAGTTAGAAAGTAAATAAAATTAAAGTTTTGATTGCTCTTTTTAATAATTTTGAATCTTTGGTCTCATAACTATGATTTATTGGTAAATTTTTTTTTTTGATTTTCTTTTTTGAAAACTTTACTAAACAAATGTCAGGCTCGTTTTATAATCCTCTCCACAAAGACATGCAAACAAGATATGAAGAGCTACTTGACAATGAAAGATAATAAAATAAAATTCGAAGAAGAGAACATTTCACTTCAGAATTTTTTAAAAGTATTCAGAGAAATAAAAAAAAAAAAAAAAAATGGGTAATTTATTGGTCACTTTTGCTGCTTTGGGTATGATGAAGGATATTGAATTTTCTGATCCTTATAATTTATGGGCTTTGAGAATTTTATATCTTCTCAGCAACATCATCGTGTTTGGAAGTTATTATTTGATCTATTTAAAGGTCAAAAGGGAGCATAATACAACCAAAATAATTGTCCCTGATCTGGATAAACCCAATACGTAAAAATAAAATTCAAAAAAAAAATATTTTTTGTTGAGTAAAAAAATAGACATATTCAAATATTACAACTTTGTTATATCTGCAGATATAAAATTTTGACAGTTGTAATATTTTTTAATAAATCCAGCAAAAAATTCAAGAATGACGTGTATATAAAAATTAATATCAAATGGGATTGGATAGAATATAAATAAATATTTTATAAATGAACCTAATTCATTTATATACCATTATTCTCAAAATATATACTTAAAAACTATGAATTCTTTTCCTATTCATGTTTATTAATTTTTCATATAATTTGTTTCATTCAGATAATCAAATGCTATCATCAAAAATTATTTTTCAGAAACATTTTAAGGAAAATATCTCTCCTGATATACATTTTTTCTCTTCTCCTTTATAATGCTATCAAATAAAAAAAAATCATTTGGAAAAATAATTTGCATAATTAAGCCGAATTTCCATACACTGTATGTAAATATCAATTGTAAATTGTAAATTAGATATATCCAATTTAGAGATGAATTTTTTTTATTGTGTTAAAAATACCTCGAGACACATATTCAATAAACTTTTGATTTGAAAAGAAAATTAAATAAAAATTATAAAATTAAAAAAAAAAATATAATTAAATTTTTGAAGTTAAAAAAAAAATTTCAATAAAAATTTCAATAAAAATTTCAAAAAAAATTTTAAAAGTAAAAAATTAAAAAAATTAAATGATTAAAAAAAATTTTAAATAAATAAAAAAATTAAAAAAATTAAAAATTTAAAAAAAAATTTAAAATTGATTAAAATAATTAATTTTTTTTTAGAAAAGAAAAAAAAGAAATAACAATAGAAGAGCACGACATAGAATTCATTTATAGAACGATCAAACAAAACGGGTTTGGGATCTTGATGACAGCTGGGCTTCATCTCTACATGAACTTTGTTCCTCCCCTCTTCTTTCAGACTTTCATGTCTGTTTTCGCTCTTTTGGAGATTCCTGCTTTTCAACACCACATTTTGCAACAAACTGATGCTCCTAAAAGAGTAAATTGTTTTTTTATTTTTTTATTTTTTATTTTTTTATTTTTTACTTTTATTTTTATTTTTTTATTTTATTTCATCTATTATTTATTTTATTTGATAATTTTCAACTTATTTTTATTTTAATTATTTGATTTTTTATTTTTTATTTTTTGTTTTTGTTTATTTTTTTATATTTTTATTTTTTTATTTTTTATTTTTTTATTTTTTTATTATTTGTTTATTATTTTTTATTATTTATTTTTTTAATTTTTATTTTTTATTTTTTATTTTTTATTTTATTTTTTGTTTATTGTTTTATTTTTTTAAATTTTTATTTTTTTTATTTTTATTTTTTTATTTTTATTTATTATTATTTATTTATTTTTATTCAATTTTTTTATTTTTTAGTTATTTTTTTATTTTTTTATTTTTTTATTTTTTTATTTTTTTATTTTTTTATTTTTTTGTATTTTATTTCATCTGTTGTCTACATTTATTCCAAATTTTTATTCTCAACAATAATTTTTGTTTTTATTTTTTAATTTTATGTTTGATTTCCTAATTTTTGTTTTAGCCATGGTTAAAGGAACAAGTGTCTCCTTTTGCAGGATTGATGGGACAACAAGGAAACGAGAACGAAAACAAAGAAAACACTTTGAAAGAAAACACTGAAACTAAAAACACCAAAACCGAAACCGAAACAGAGACTGACAATGTACATGAGTACGAAAATGATACTGTCAATAATGACAATGTCAAAGTTCAACCCGGTTCTATTGATGATGTCAATTAATTAATTGTTTAATTATTTATTAAATTTTTTAGTTAAAAAAAAATATTTTGATTTTTTTTTTTTGATTTTTATTTTTTCTCTTTCAAAATAATCCACATCCTTGCTTTGTTTTTTGTTCTCTTGGTCTTGCTCCAATACCACAACTTTTATTAATATTTCTTATTACACTAAAAAATGTTTCCTCTTTTAAAAAAAAAAATTTAAAAAAAAAAAATTTAAAAAAAAATGTAAAATAAAAAAAAATTACCTACATTGATTTTTACTTTTGCAGAAGTTTCAAAAAAAGAAGCACGATATTCTTGAGCCAAATTATAACCTTCTTCTTTTTTAACCACTCTTTGATCTTCTAGGTCAATTTTGTTTCCAACAATTGTCTTTTTTTTTGATTTTTAAAATTAAATTGAATATTTAAAAAAAATGTTACCATTGGTACTCTATCATTATCTTTGACTTTAAATATTTTTTCTACAAAACCATTGACATCTTCAAAAGAAAACCTGTTGCAAATATCATAAACAATTATGAATCCCACTGATGATAAGATGTATTGGTCTGTAACAAAATAAAAATTAATTTGAAAATGAATCTTTTGCACTTTTTTTTTTCACCTCTCATTGCACTGTATTCTTCACTTCCTTTTTCAATTAATAAATTATATTTTAATCTTTTTTAATTAAAAACTCTAACCAGCAGTATCTAGGATATCCAACAAACAAATTCTATCATCAATGATTACTTGTTTTCTGTAAGAATCTTCAATAGTTGGATCATATTCTAAAGAGAATTAAATAATTTTAGAATTTTAGTTAAATTTTCTTTAAATATTTTCTCCATTTCATAACCTTCTTCAAAATGATTTTGAACAAATTGTATTACCAATGCAGATTTTCTTGTTTTTGGATTGAGTGATGAAATAAATTAAATGTGTTGAGGATAATTAATTAACAAAATCTGAATTGATATTATTACCCAACACCTCCACTCCCCAATACAACCAATTTATACTCTTCGTTCATTTTTTTTTAATTTAAAAATAAATTAAATAAAATAAAAAATTAAAAAATAAAAAAAAAATTTTGAAAACTTTTTAATTCAAAAAGTAAATTTCCAAATATCATTCAAAACATTATCTTCGTAAGAGATGGTTGGAGCTCCACCAAAGACATAAAAGGAGTTGTCTACAATTGCAGAGTAACCGAGGTTGGTTCTAGCAGGGGAAGGCAAGACACTCAAGTTGGAGTACGTTTTCCATGCTCTGCTAGTCAAATCGAACACCCAAATATCGTTAAAAATATCTTCAAATAAAAAATTAATAAAAAAAAAAATTAAAATAATTTTAAAAAAATAAATAATAAATGAATAAAGAAATTATAAATTAATAAATGTAAATATTTAAATAAACAATATTTAAATAAAGAAATTAAAAAATAAATAATAAATGAATAAAGAAATTAAAAAATAAAAAATATGAAATAAATAAAATTCTAAAAACATAAAACATAAAAAATTGAAATATATAAAATTGAAATTAAAAATTAAAAATAAATAAAAAGTATACCTTTGTTATTGTCACCACCATAGATTACAAAGGTTCCGTTGCTAAAAGCAGCACAAGAAAAAGATTTTCTTGCAGGAGGAGGGGTGGAGGTAGTGTTGATTGCCACCCAATCGTTATTTTGGTAAATCCACACGTCATTGTAAAGGTTGTTTCCATCTGTTCCTCCAAACAAGATTACCTAAAAAGGATAAAACAATTTAAAAATTATGTATGGAATAAATTTGACATATTAAAAAAATTAATAATAACAAATAAATATAAAAAATGAATAAAAAAGGTTATGAAATAAAAATTAAATACGATACGGAAATTCAAAAAAATTATAAGTTTTAAAAAACAAATAAAATAAAAAACAATAAAAAATAAATAAATAAAATAAATAAAATGAAATAAAATAAAATAAATAAATAAATAAATTTGATAAATTTGATAAATTTGATAAATTTGATAAATAAAATAAATTTGATAAATAAAATAAATAAAATAAAAAATAAAAAGTAATAACATAATAAAATAAAAATAAAATAATAAAATAAAAATCAAATAATAAAATAATAAAAAATAATTAAAAATGAATTTGATAAATAAAATATAATTAAAAATAATTACACCGTTGTCATAAGAAGAAGCGCAATGAGAATATCTTCTGGAAGGACTCTTAGAAGGAGAAGCCTTGTGCCACAAATTAGCGAGAGGGTTGTACAACCAATTATCAGCCAAAGGAGCATTGTCATGATTTTGCCCACCAAAAGTCAAAACGTTTCCGTCAGGTAAGTTGTTAAAGGTGTGGAATGCTCTTGCTGATGGAGCGGTAACGTATGCGTCCATTCTCCATTTGCTTGTTGGGAAGTGATACACGTAGAGGGAGTCGTACAGTCTGTTTTCTCCTTTTCCTCCGAATGTCATGAACTTGTTCAGCTTTTCGTTGAACTGTGCTCTGTGCCCATATCTCCCTCTTTTATTAAAATTTTTTTGGTTTTTTGTTATTTCAAAATAAATTGAATTTAAGAATTTATAAATTTAAAATAAAAAAAATTAAAACAAATAATTTCAAGTTTAAAAGTATATTATTATGAGAATTGTTGATGCCAATTAATTTTCTTACGATGGTCCTCCTAATTTTTTTTATATAAAGTTAATTTTTCTTATTTGTTTTGATAACTCATTTACCCTCGGTATATGCCTTTAATGATTTAATAAATGTTAAGATTAGTTGTTATCTTGAATTTATTTCTGTTTAATTAACTTACATATTGGGTATATCTTTGATATAAACTTTGAGATGCTGTGAAATTCTTTTTTTTTTTTGAAAAGATTGATTACTCCAATTCAATAACAATCAAAAATTAGTACCCAAAAACAATCTATAAAGTGAGAAATGGGTCAGTTATATTTGAAAAGATTTTTAAAAAATAATTTTCGTTTTATAAAACGTCAAAAAGAAAATCAGAAAAAAAAGAGATCTATCATACCAGTCAATTTATCCCCTCCAAATCCTCCAAAGATATACCATCCGAAATTAGGAATTAAAGCCCTGATTTGATTAAATTATGCATTATTGAAGGTAATAGAGTAAAATATGAAAAGATATTACAAAGAATTTTCAGATCTGTGATATGGATGAATCTAACGGTAATATTTGAAAGGAATTTAATAAATTATAGAAAATATATTTTTCTTTGATTTACTGGTATCCCTGTATATGTAAGGTTAACCCAAGATGCAGCATGAATCATGCTGAGATATAAAGCAATCAAAAGAATTAGAGCTCTCATCATTTTTTTTCTTTTTCTTCAGAATTTTTTTAATTTATTTTTATTTATTATTAAATCCAAATTGAAATTTTAAATTATTTGATGGAATGAAAAAGACACTTTAAAACAATTTTTTATTTTAAAAATTTTTTCTTAAAACAATTCGCATCCCTTTCTTGGTTGTGCCTTTTTTTTTTTTTCCAAAAATAAAAAAGAAATTAAAAAAGAAATATTAAAAAGCATTGAATTGTTTTTTACTCGAATTCCACATCTTACTACATTATCAGATTTTTTTCTTATTTGTCTTACATTTTCATAAAAACTTTCTTCAACATTAATTCTTGTTTTTGCAGAAGATTCAAAAAAAGGACACCCAAACGTTTTCGCTAGATCTTGACCTTCTCCCTTTGTCACTGCTCTTTCATCTTCTAAATCACATTTATTTCCGACCAATACCTGCAAAAGAAATAAAAAGTTAGAAAAAAGAAAAATTTAAATAAAAAAAAACTTTTTGAAAAATAAAAACTTTAAATAACAAATAAAACTTAAAAATATAAATAAAAAATTTTAAAAATTTAAAAATAAAGATATTTAAATAAAATTGTTAAATTTAATTAAATTTATTAAAAATTCAAAAAAATTTAAATTTAAATAGAAAAAACTTTTAATTAATAAAAAATTATGACAAAAACAAATAACAAAAATTAAAATTAAGAATACAAAAAAATTATTTTTTTACAATAGGTACGGAATCATAATCTTTCACTTCCAATATTTCATTTCTAAAAGTAGAAACTTCATCAAAAGAGTCTCTACTTGTTATACTGTACACTATCATAAACCCTTGTCCTCCCTTATAATATTGGTCTTTTCATTTTAAAAAGATGAATTAATGTTGAAATATTTTCCAATTAAATTGTATTATTACATCTCATTTGAGTAAATTCTTCTGGCCCTGATTTTGGGTTAAAAAAATTTAAAATTTAATTTGAATTTCCAAAAAATATTTTTATTTGCCAGCAGTATCAAGAATATCCAACAAACATGATTCTTCATCTATTGTTACTCTTTTTCGATAAGAATCTTCAATAGTTGGATCATATTCTAACAGAGAATTAAAAATTAAAATTCGTTTTATTTTGAATATTATCCTTTCAATACCTTCAACAAAATGATTTTGGACCAATTGTATCACCAATGAAGATTTTCTTGTTTGTATATTAAAATGAATGTAAATAAATTAGATGTGAAGAGGATAATTTATTGAATGAAGGATAATTTAAAAAATCATAATTTCTACCCAACACCTCCCCCTCCCAATACCACCAATTTGTATTCTGTCATTTGAAATTTTTCTTTCAATTTTTTTTTTTATTAATTTAATTCAAAATTACTTTTCTATTTATGGAAAATAAAAACTCAACAATTCTTTAGATATTCAAAATAATTCACAACCCCTTTGAACTTGTCTATTAAATTAAAAGAAATTTAACAGTTTTTTATATTACATCAATTCCACATTTTTTTGTGTTTGATTACCAAGTGGGTTGATTTCATTAATTCTTTTTTCCTTTTTCATGATTAAAACTTTTTTTCAAAATTGTATCTTGTTTTTGAAGAAGATTCAAAAAAAAAGAAAAAAAAAGAATAAATTATCCTCTCATTTCAAGTTTTCTTCACAATATTTCTATTTACACCTTTAAACAATTTAAATTTTAATAAATACTTCGATTAATACTGAAAATTCTTTTCAAAAAAATGTCATTAAATTTATTTAAAATTGTGAAAGAAAACCCCAAATAAAACAGTAATCTCAAAATTTTAATTTGAAACTAATTTTGAATCAAAATAACAAACAATCTTTCTTTCCTTTTCTTGGATAAGGCTTTCAAAAAAAAAAATTCAATAAATAACAAACAAAAAAAAAGAGGAATAAAAAGTTTTACATTGATTCCACATGTTATTGTCTTTCTTTTAATTTTCCTTACACATTCAAACATAATTTCCTCTTTAAAAAAATTTATTTACAAATTTCAATTTAAAAAAAAAAGAATATTTTCATACCAACATTAATTCTTGTTTTTGCGGAAGTTTCGTAAAAAAGACACTCAAATGATTTTGCAAGATCCTTTCCTTCTCCAGTTGCAACTTCCCTCTCATCTTCTAAATCACATTTATTTCCAACTATTACCTAAAAAATAATTTTAAAAAAAAAAATTTGAATAAAAAATAAACAAAAACAAAAAATAAAATAAAAAATAAAAAATAAAAAATAAAAATAAAAAATAAAAAATAAAAGTTAACATATTAAAAAAATAGCAAATAAAAACAAAAAACATAAATTAAATAAAAATTAAGAATACAAAAAAATATTTTTTACAATAGGTACGGAATCACAATCTTTCACTCTCAATATTTGTTGTCTAAAAGTAGGAACTTCATCATAAGAATCTCTACGAGTTATACTGTAGACTATCAAAAACCCTTGTCCTCCCCAAAAATATTGGTCTTTTGAAATCAACAAAAAAATTTAATCAAACCTCTAAAAAATAAGTTCATTTGAAACCTCTAAATGATAAGTGTTCGTCTTGCCCTGTTTAAAAATTTAAAATTTATTTTATTGAATTTATAAATTTTTTTATTTTAAAACTTTTTTAATCCCATGTAAAATCAATGAGATATATCTTTTCATTTATGGATAGATAGATTGGAATAGAGAATGATATAAAAATAATGCTAA
>JAMYWO010000618.1:0-13160 GCA_024220525.1 Cochliopodium minus | reverse complement strand
ATAAACAAAAAAAGAATATATTCATTAAAATAAAAAATAAAAAATAATAAATGATAAATAAAAAATAAAAAATAAAAAATAATAAAAATAAAAATAAAATAAATTTAATTCAATTTAAAATAAAGTTGTTAATAATAAAAAAAAATAAAAAAAAAATTTTACTAGCTTGTATTCTTTGACTTTTGTCATCTTGATAATAAAAGCCATAAGGAGAGATGCGATCCATGAGGTAGAAGAGAAATGACATCACCATGGTGGTAAACAAAATCAAAATCCATAGTTTCCATGTGAAGGGAGAGAAGATGGACCATGCGTTCACTACGTTTTTGGGTTGTCTCACCATTACAACAAACCCACCTGCCCATAAAAAAACATGAAAATAAAAATAAAAAAAATGTTATTGTTAAATATAAAAAATATAAAATAAATAGATAAAAAAATAAAAAAATAAAATAACAAAGAAATAATAAAAAAATTATAATAAAAAAATAATAAAAAATAAATGAAAAAGTAATAATGAAAATATAAAAAATAAAAAATGTAAAAAAAATAAATAAAATAAAAAAAATAAAATAATAAATGGAAAATAAAAATGAAAAATAAAAATATTAATAAAAAAAATTTTAAGGTCAAGTTTTATTCTTAATAATTTTTTCCACCTTGCATTACTGGCCTTGAGAATTGTACTCCTGAACTAAATCTAGGGAGGGTAGGATTCAAAAGCCCCATGAAGATATCTGTTTTAAAAAAAAAAAAAAATCATTAATAATGTTATCATGAATTTCAAAAAAAAAAAAATTTGAACACAAATACAAAGAAAAATTATTTATATTTAAACTCGGAAACCAAAAATATGAGTTGGATAGAAAATTATCCTTTCTTATATTATAATATATTGAAACGAATCAAAAGATAATTTTATCAATAATGTTTTTAATGATTTTAAGTAAATTATTTTGAACAATTTATTTCCTTTTATATCAAATATTTCTTCGGGAGGTTAAAATCCAATTTTTTATCAAATTAGATTGAGAGTATCAAGTATGAAATTTGATTTTTCAATTTATTATACCTGATCTGTTGTTCAATAATTCGCCCATTGCCCCATTCCATGTTCCATTGGATAATGATCCAAAATTTCCATCATTAACCACCGAATAAGAGAAATTGGGAGTCAAACCCGCTGTCTGGAAAACTAATTGAATGAGATCATAAAAAAATCCACTATAAGAAGGTGTTCCCGTAGAATTATCTATGAATAGATTTGGAGGATCATGCAATGCACAGATCCTTATATTTTGCCCTTCAATAAGAGTTGCCATGTTCAATATCAACAATGATAATGTTAAGGCAGTTAATATATTTTTGAATGTAAACATTTCCTTCCCTTTTTTATTAATTGAAGATTATATTTTAATACAGAGGTAATTTAACTCGTTTTTGCTTTTTAATTTTTTATATTTTTTTTAATATGAGTTGTGGAAATGATATTTTGAAAAGTGAATATTTGAACTCAATTATACTTTTTAAAGAACAGTATTTCTCAATTAAAAAAAATCAACATTGACAATAAAATTTACATTTTTTAATTAAAAATACAATTCTTTTAAAGAATATTGGATATTATTTAGGTTTTTCTGAAGATTTAATAAAGGTCATTCTGATTGTAATTCCATTTTTTAGTTTCAAATCCTTCAATGTTTTTCTGTCATCTTCGAGTCTTTTTCCACATCTCATCAAATAAAACTGATCACTTTTAACACTCATTCTATGAGAAATGTCTCTCAACAAAGTATCCAAAGAATCATTATCCTTTGCATCAATATTTAACTTTCTTCCAGTAAAAGTAATCACTTTGATTGTTAGAGACATTTAATGTATTTTCTAAAAAGTGTTTTGTTTTATGAAAAATTTGTTTGCTTTTTTTTTTTTTTTAATCCTCTTTAATCATTTTTTTTGAAACATTTCTCCAAAAACTAAAATTAAGTAATTTTCATTCTTTGAAAGTCTGAAAAAGTAATTTAGGCTTTAAATTTAACATTATTTGTTTATTTAATCTTCATAATCGAACAAAATGTTAATTTTCTTGTTTCTATTCACAAAATGAAATCCAAATTTTTTAATTAAAATAAAATTCTCTGAATTTCTCGATAAAATGATAATTAAATTTATTCTTTTATAGATCTTAGAATTCAAATTTTTTCTTTGTTTTCACTTTATCATTCTTTTATAGAATTGAAAAAATTGTATTTTTATGCAATGTGCTCAAAACAAACTCTTTTTCCGTTTAAAATTAATTTGAATTCATTTCTTTTGGTAAAAATTCTCAATAGATTGTGAAGTTATTGGAGTGATTGTGAATTATATTCTTTGTTTCCTCCTTTGAATTTAAAAAGCAAAAAAGTAATTTTTATTATTTTCTTTTTTTATTTCGGTTGGCAATGTGAGAGGAATTTTTATTTTGTTACAAAAATTGTGGATTATATCATTGCAAATTGGTTAATCATTCGATATTTGAGATTCAAATTTAAATAAATAAATACTCTTTCTTTTTAATAAATAATTTCAGCCCAAAATTACAAATTAATAGCACTTTCCCTTGAAGATCTATTCAAAACAACCTTGATATTTTTCCCATCTATCAATTTCATTTCCTTCAATGATTTCTTGCTATCTTCTAATTTCTTTCCAGAATAGATCAAATCAAACTGATCACTTCTGATACTGAGTTTCATTGATAATTCTCTTTTCAACGAATACAACGTATCATTCTCTTTAATCTCCATGCTCAATCTTCTTCCAGTAAATGATGTAATCTTTAGACTCATTTTCTGTTAATATTTTGTGAATTTGAAGAATAAAGAAAAGGTGAGTGATTTTCTACAAATTGTAGAAAGAGTGTTTATGTTTATTTTTTTTATTATTATTTTTTTCTGATTTATTTAAATTATTTTGATTAAAACGGTATAACTTGAAGGAATTTTAAATATTATTTCCCCTCTTTCATTTACCAAGCTTTTTGATCTTAAAGAATAAAGGTAATTCAAAAATTTGTAAAAGGAGCAGATTTAAAATTTTTCCTCCAATCAAAAGAAATAAAAAAAAAATTTGATGTATGATATAAATGAATATATAAAGAACAGAAATATCAAAGAGAAATATTCATTTGCATTTCCAGAAGAATTGTGCCATTATTCTTTATCTTCTGAAAATGAATTATCATTCGATAAAAAAGAGCTGAAAGAATATATTGAGCCAAAATTGCCATTGGATCTAAAAGTAAAAGTTAATGAAGAATATATAATGGATAATTCGACAGATAATAAACCTTTTATTGAAACAATCAATAATAAAATACCTAATATTATGGATAATGTTGATTTTATTTCTTTCAGGAATAATTTCAATAAGTTGATGGGAACTTATTACAACAATAGTGACTATAAAATCAAAATCACACCAAAAAGAATAAACGAAAAGAAAAGAACATTTTATTTGGAGATAATAAACAATGATGAAAACAAAATATACAACATAGAAGAGAAAAAGAACATCTATTGTGGTTATAAATTTGAAGATATATGCACAAACACTAATACACAGAATAAAAGAAGGAGTTCATATTGCAGCATTATCAAAACGACCATAAATGGCCCAAAAAACAAATATAGATTGATTTTGGCAGCAGAAATAGATGCATACAAACAAATAAAGAAAAAAAAAAAATCAGATGAAGAAAACAAAAAGAGGAAGATAGATACAGCTGAAAATTACGTTGAATTGAAGACGATAAGAACAACCAACGATTATAAATTTAATAGATACAAGTTATTCAGTATTTGGGTGCAATCATATCTAGTTGGAGTACCCAAAGTGATTATAGGAATGAGAAACAAGGATGATCAAGTAGATTCTCTCAAGAAATATAAGACGATGGAGATCCCCAAGATTGCCAATCAAGGTAAGTTGCTGTGGGATCATAATTTGTGCATATCACTTACATTCCATCTTCTTGATTGGATTGCTGGCCTTTCTTTAGACGATGAAAAAATCTATCTTTTGACCTATTCCAATGAAACAAAGAAATTTAGTATTGATCTTCATAATTAAAGTGTATTTTAAAGGTATTGAGCTTTAATTATGTTTTGTTTTTTTTTTTTGATCAATTTCCAAAAAGGATGAGATTTTTTTTTCCCTAATCTCTTTTTGATTGAATTCAATTCAAAATGATTTTGGAATTGATTGTGGATTTGATTGGTGATTTGAAATTAGATTGTTGATTTAATGAAAATTAAAAATAAATTAAAAAATTAAAAATTGGTTCTTAAATCTTTTATGTGGGGAGATGAAATGAAAATGAAAGAAAAGAAAAAGATAAAGGGGGTGGATTTGAGGATCTGTGTGATATCTTGGGCTGGTTGGACCAAAAAATTGAATCGAGAGCCCTTCACAAAGGAGGATTGGATAGATGCGGGTCCGCTCATGCCAATTGAATTGAAGAAATTGAATGATAATACCCTCCACTTTGTTATTGATCTCAATACCCCTCAATTGATCAAAACAGAGTATCAAATTGTCCGATGTGATTTGGATGGGTTGATTCCTCTGTTGAGGGAGAGATGGTTTTTGAAGGAGGAGGAGATAGGATTGATTAATAATCGAGATTTCAAGAATGGGATCGGGGAATCTGGGGAGATGATCATGAGATGGGTGAGAACATTCAAAAATAAAGAGTAAGGAAAGAGATAAATAAAAAATAAAAAAATTATAAAAATATATTCAAAGATATTAAATAATAACGATGTTAATTTTTAAAATATCCTTCAATTAGGGATTTTGATATTGTATTGTGGAATAATATTTCAAATGCATCCACCATCTTCTCTTATTCGAAAGAAATTAAATCGTGTATAAAGGGAGGGATGAAATTATCTAGAATATTGGAGAATTCATACCATCTGGACACAAAAATGAATGAGAAGATAATAGAAGGATATTTGAAGACATTAAATAAAAAATCAACAAATTATAATTTCGTTGAAATATTAAATAATATTCCAAATCCAAATAATAAAATAATCAAATTAATTGAAGAATACTTTTCAGAGAATTGTTATTGTTGTGAGGATGATTATGTTGATTACATAAAGGGAAATTTTAATCTCATTGTTCTAATTCCTCATGACGGGGATATCTCGCCTGTAGAAGTAAAAGAAAGAACAACTGGTGTCAAAACAAGAGATAAATATACTAAAAATGTTGGTGTAATTCATTTTTTTTTTTTATGATTATTTTTTATTTTTTTTAAAAAATTTAAAATGTTGTTGAATGTTAATCTTGTTTCACTTTAAAATAAATTATTTTTTAAAATTATTTTGATTTTATATTAAATTTCAACATTAAAATTTATCATCATTTCAACTTATTTTTATTTTAATTTAATTTATTATTTAACCAAAATTTTTTACTTCATTTTTATTTTAATTTTTCTTTGCATAAGTAAATTTAAAATTTGTTTTATTTAAATCAAGATTAACATTTCTGAGTATTTCATTAATTTTTATTTAACAAAATTTTTTAATTCATTTTTATTTTATTTTTCAAAAAGGCAGAGATGTTGTATTATTTTGTGAAATTATTTGAAGAGAAAGAAAAACTAGGAGGGGAAATAAAAATTCCTCATTTCGTGATTATGAACATGTCAAGAAGTAGAGTGGATGCAAATAGACGCCTTTCCAAGGCTGTGGAGGGTAAAGATGAGATCGCCACTCGTGTTTGGTATCATTGGCACAATCTCGTTCACATTTCCAAATTTTTTTCTTTAAAAAAATTTAATTCTTGTAAAAAATATCACAATAAAAAAAATAAAAAAATAAAAAATAAAAAATTATTTGTGAATAAGAATAAGAATAAAAAAATAAAAAATAAAAAATAAAATAAAATATAAAATTAAAAATAAAATAAAATAAAATAAAATAAAAAATAAATAAAATAAAATAGAATAAAAATAAAAATAAAAATCTGACAAAAAGAAAATAAAAAAAAGAATTCGAGTATTTTTTAAAAAAATTTAAAACTAATTCAATAAAAAATAAAATAAAAAAAAAGAATTAATTTAACAAATAAAAAAAAATTGAAAAAAATTAATTAAGAGTAGTCAATGGGACCGTTGTATAATAGTTCCTTAAATTGACTGCAAATCTTTTAGATCGCTTTAACTTTGTTCGAGATTTAATTTTGTTTAATAGTATAAACAAAAAAATATTTTTAAATTTGAAAAAATATTTAAAAAAATTCAACAAGGTTTTTGAAAAACAAAATTGAAATAATATTAATAAATTTGAATTCTTAACCCTTTTATTAAATGAAAATTTTTTTTTTTCATAAAAGGCCAAGTGGTAGATATACACGGAAATATTGCAAATGAAGAAGTACAAATAGGTTATTTATTGAAGAGGGGTTGTGTATCATCTGGTAAAAAATAAAATAAAAATGATAAAATAAATAATAAATCAAAAGAAATATTTTTTAAAAAATAAAATAAAATTTAAAAAAAATAATAATTTAAAAATAAAATAAAAAATAAAAAAAAATTTAAAAAAATTTAAAAAAAATAAAAAAATGAACAAAAAATTTTAATTAAGGTCCAAAAAGAATTATGAAGGAAATAGGAGAATCAAGTATGAAGTATTTGTGTTTTAAAAAATATGAGAGAAACAAAGAGATGGTTCTAGATTTGTTGTGCGGAAAAAACAGCTTCCCCTTTTTTATGAATCAAAACGGAGTGAATACGCAGCCATTTAACTTGGAGAAAACAGTAAAGAAAGGTGAAAAGTATTGTGTATTTGGTGAAAAATATTTTAATGGGGGTTTCAACACTTTTCTGTAAAAAAATTTTTTTTTTTCATTTTTTCATTTTTAAATTATTATTTTTTTTAATTTTTTTTAATTTTTTTTAATTTTTCATTCATTTTATTTCGTAATTATTTTATTTTATTTGCAGTTTCATTTTAAAATTATTTTCATTTTATTTTCGTAATTATTTTATTATATTTGCAATATTATTTCATTTTTAAAATTATTATTTCCATTTTTTTTTTTTTTTAATTTTTAGTCACCATAATTCTTTTGCCATTTGTAATGTAAATGCATTTCAGATCGAGATACCTAAGGATTTTAGGCACGTGGAAGAGGAAAGGAGAAAATTTTGTGAATTAATGTCCAAATCAATCTTATCTTTTATTAAACTTCATTACGGCTCATAAAAACAAAAAAAAAACAGAAAATTTAAATAATAATTTGATTTAAAGTGAATTGATCATGATTTTTACTTTATCATTGATTTAAATTATTTTAAAACAAAGAAAGGTTTCTGCAAAAAAAAATGTCAAAAAAAGCTTTTTTATCGACAGAAACACTGATGTAATTGTTGGAAATTTTAGAAGGAACAGAATAATAGCCAAAAGGTTTTGTGTTTTTGTAGACAATATCGACCCTAGAAAAAGTAATGATGGATTTGTCAATGGCAGCAGCGACACATAAAAGATCATGCAACATTTTTGACTTTTTTCTTTTACACATTAAAAGGTAGATCAAATTAAGAGGTTTGTTGTCATTGTCTTTATAAAGAGCAAATTCTTCGTGAACGTGATAATCATAACTGACCCCATGGCATACATTTTTTGAAATGAAGAATTTTTCTTTGATTCTATCTGTTTCTATCACAAATTTTGCTGCTTTTAAATCTCCTCCAAAATTCCCTTTTTTGAAAATTTGATTAAAATTAATTTTATTCAAATTTTTAAAAAAAGGTTCAATTTTAAAGTTGAATTACATGTTGGACAAACTATTTTTTTTGAAAATTTTTTCAACCTGTGTTCTGGTTTGACAATGTTTATACCACAAAAACCACCTTGAAAAAATGCTTTATTTATAACAATTTCGGTGTGATCTTCCATAAATTTCTTGATGTTTCTTAGCTAAAAAAATTTAAAATAAAAATTTAAATTGAGATTTAAAAATTTAAAAAATAGTTACAGGAGCACCAGTTATTAAAACACTGTTAGGAAATGAAAGAAATGCTTTTGAAAGTGCTTCAGATGGAGTCATTTTCGGTATTTCTTCACTCCATTCAAAAGGAACTTTTTTGTAGAATCTTCCTTCTAAAACGTTGTCAATTCCCATAGCTCCCACCAATACATCTTCTCTTTTTAAATAGATCAGAGTTTGATTTATCAAAGACACTTGTTTTTTAGATCCAGGAAATAAAGTAACGCATCTCAATTTAACCTAAAAATAAATATTTTTTAAAAAATAGAATTTCACTTGCAAATTTCCAAAATAAAAAAATTTATATTTTTATTTACTTTTGGATGTGATAAAAGAATCAAAAATGCAACATAATCATCTGGATCTCCTGTTTCCATATCAAGACATGCATCAAAGATTTCATCGCTGTTATCTTTGTCAAAATTAAAGTATTCTGCATTTTCATCAACTGAATTCTCAAACATCTTTGCAATTTCTTTGAGATCATCACTTTGATAATGATCATAATTTCCTTTAATTTCCATTTTTAAAAAGAATCCAATATTTTTTTAATTTAAAATCAAAATATAATTAAAGTTAAGAAAAACAAAAAATTTTAAAAGAAAAATTTAAAAGTTCATTTTAAAAATATGTTTAAAATTTAAGATTTTTAATAAAAAAAGAATTCAAAAAAAAAAATAAGAGTTTAAAATTTATGATCTTTCATGGATTTGAGAAGGTGTATAAACCTCCAAAACATCAGGAATCAAACAAGGATCAAAGAAGTAAAGAGGAGAATCTAAAGCAACAACGATTTTCTGAGCAGCCATTGCAGAAAAGATGTAAAGCTTCTCACCCACGTTTAACTCGATCCCCCCAATAGAAAATTGATAAGAAGGAAGCGTTTCAGACTCGTATTTGATAAGAAAACTGACAGTGGCTGTCGATCGTTTTTCGTTGTTATAAGAACCGTGGTGGAGAAACATGTAGACGAGTGCGTTTTGAAAAAACCTTTTTTTCCCGTGAATATCTTTCTTCAGTTCGTTGTGACAGATCAAGTCTCTTTCAGGCCTGAAATAGCTGTACCCAAATCTTCGACTGTTTTTTTTTTTTTTTTGTAATATTAATTATTGTTAAATTTAGATTTGTTTTTTTTTTTTAAAGATTGAAAAGAAGATGCAATCACCTATCAGCTCCAAAACCATGATACTTTTTTTTTTATATCAAAAAAAAAAATTTAATAAAGTTCTTTTAATTTAATTTGATTTTTTTTTTGGAAAAATGAGTACATCCAAAGCATCAGTATCATTGAAGCAAACTCCAATAGTCAAATTTAATCTTCAATATAAAAAAATTTTTTTAAATTCAATTTAAATAGGTTTGGGGGATTTTTCATTCAATAAAAGGAGAAAATGATTTGAATTGATATAATTGACGTTATTCGATGTTTGATTTTTTTTTTTTATAGTGATAAATTAAGTGTAAGGATACGGATATCCCAACATTTATTAAAGTAGATTCATTTTTTTTTTTACGGAGGTTCTTCAACGATTCTTACAGGATACATGATCCCTTCCAGAATATGATTTTTGGATAATGCTGCCCTCCAGGTGATAGATTGAATACAATTATAGATCACAATTCTCTTATCATTTGGATCCAGAGTGAAATCAGGGGTGAATCTCGATTGATCCCATTCATACAAGGAGGAGAGATAAAAATGCTTCCAACGAGTGTATTGAGGAGGCAATTTGTTGATATTCAAATTTCTTTTGCAGAATAAACTCCAAAAGATCTCATCATCCTTCAACATGAAGAAAAAGGCTTTGCATGTTGTTGATATTTTGAATAATGCTTCATATTCCAATTTGGATGCAATCAATCTCCACAATATCTTTTCATTTTGATTGAATTCGATCAATCCATCCCTACTTATCCTCTCTATTGAATTTGTTGGGTCAATTATGATTCATTGTAAAATTATTGATAAAAGAAAAATTAATGAGGTAAAAATTAATACTTTTATTTGATGAAGAAATTGAATTTTCCTCTGATTTTTCAATTGGTTTATTATTTTCAATTTGTTTATTTCCCATTTTTTTTTTTTTTTTATATATATTTTTTATTAAAAAAGAAATTTCTGGATGCATTCAATTGAGTTAATAAATATTAGTTATTTTCATTGTTTGGGGATTCCTTCTCGGTTTTTTTAGGTTCTTTTTCGGATTCAGAAAAGTCCTTATCGATAGGGATGGTGATAGGTCCATCGTTTTCAAGTTGAACCTTCATCATTGCTCCAAATTTACCTGTTTGAACTAATTCCGGGTTCTAAAAAATATCAAAAGTTAAAAAAATAGAAAAAATAAAAAAAAATCAAAAATTTAAAAATAATTAAAAAAATTCAAAAATAAAATAAAAACATTTAAAAATTTTAAAAAAAACAATAAATAATATTTGAATAGATTTATAAAAGAAAAAACATTTGATCAAAAGTAAATAAAAATAATTATGTTTAAAATAAATATTAAAGTATTTAAAAAAAATAACTAAAAATAAACATATTTTAAAAAATATAAATTTTTTTAATGAAAAATTACGGGATGCCCCTTTTTAACCATTGCTACAAAATCATCAAAATATTTTTTTGCAAATTCATTTTTAGCAGCTTTGTGAAAGGAAGGCTTGTTTCCATTGAGTTGGGCGAAAAGAGTGAACTGGGAAACCAATAGTACTCCGTAGTTCATCTTTTTCACCGAATTTCTCCATGGTTTGCCTTGTTCATCATCCCACAATTGTATGCTCAAAATTTTATGGGACTTTTTTAATAAAAAATTAAATTTATGATCTAATAAGTTTTGTTAAAAAGATCATTCTATTTTACCATATACTTCATTTCTTTTTCAGTATCTTTATCTGATTTTTTTATTATTTGATTAACATTTTTTTTTTCGGCGAAACAATTTAAATATTTTGAATATTTTGATTTACCACTGATACCAACCAATACAAGAAGCCCTATTATTATATGATGAGATTTTTTTAAACAATATTCATAATGATAAGAATAGATCAATTTTATATTCATTAAATACCTTTCCCTATCTTCCCTTTAAAATCAATGTGTAAGTTTTAGTTAATAACAAGCCAATATTGCAATGAAATTGATCAATACCAACAATTTCTTCATCTACTGTGACACTCGAACTTGTTACCTTTTGTATGATGATTTTCATTTTTTTTTTTTTAATCTTTTGAGATGAATACTCTTAAGAATTTCTCAAACTTCATACTTTCTATTCACAGTCATACATTCTACCATTCCAATTCTTCCTAATAAATTTTCAATAAAAAAAAAATTTGAAAGAAAAATTTTGGTAGATTTTCTTATTGCTTGCACCTATCCAAATTAACTATTCAGAATCCAATTAAACTGATCAAACAATTGATATTTTTTTAACTGTACAAAGAAATGGAAAATAAGGAAAAAATCACTTTGGAACCAAAAGCTACTTTTTCATCCAAGAAGAAAGATCAAGATATATTGAATATAGTGGTGAGGATATTGGTATCGCTGCTCATATTAGTAAAAAAATAAAAAAATAGAAAATTCCAATTCTAATTATTATTCACTGAAATTGATTATTTAATATTTTTATTTCATTTCAATAGGGAATTTCAACAGCTTGTATATTTTTTGTAATCATACCTTGGCATGATATAGATAATTTGAAGGGAATGTTTCTTACTTTTTTGATGGTTTTCATCATGTCGATGAGTCTCAGATTTTATTTCTACGCTTGTGAAACTTCTCCTGGGCATCCTCTCTCTGATTGGGTACCAAAGTAAAAAAATCAACAATAAAAAAATAAAATTAAAAAATAAAATTAAAAAATAAAAATAAAATAAAAAAATACAAAAAATACAAAATAATAAATAAAAAATCAAATAAATATAATTAAAAATTTTTTTAAAAAATAAAACAAAAAATAAAGTAAATAATAAAATAATAAAATAATAAAAAAAATTAGAAATAATACAAAAAATAAAGTAAATAAAATACGTAATAAAAAATACAAAAAATAAAAATAAATGTTGTGTTACCTTTATTCTTGAAATATTCTTATTTTATTGTTTTTATCAAGATATTTCTCAAATCAATTTAAGATACTTTGAGTTCTTAAATTTGTTTGATAAAATATAAAATAAATACAAAAAAAAAAATTATTTTCTAAAATTCTGTTTATTGGTTGTATTTATCTTTATGGATAAGGGTACAGAGGCTTGATGATTCAACAAATACAACATAAAAATAAAAAATAAAAAAATAAAATAAAATAAAATAAAATAAAAAATAACGTAATTAAGAATAAAATAAAAATAAAAATAAAAAGATTAAATACAAAATAGATAATCCACTAAAAAAAATCAAAATAAAAAATAAAAAATAATAAATAAAAAACAAAAAATAAAAAATAATGAATAAAATTAAAAATTTTTTAAAAAATGAAGTAAGTAAATATGTAATAAAAAATAAAATAAAAAAATAAAACAAAATAAAAAATAAAAAATAAAAAAATACAAAATAAAATAAAAAAATAAAGTAAAATGTGTAATAAAAAATACAAAATAAAATAAAAAATAAAAATAAAAATAAATTTCTTTTATTTAAAATATGAAGACAAGAAGAAATAGCGATTCTGGAAAAATATTCGTACAGTTACAAAAGACAGTTTAAGATGAAAGAAACGAAACCTATTTATTTTTGCGAGAAGTGTCAGTGTTACAAACCTGTTCTTACTCATCACTGCAGGGAATGCAAAAGATGTGTTCTCAAACAAGATCATCATTGTAAAAAATAAAAATAAAATAAAAAAATAAAAATAAAAAAATAAATAATAAATAATAAAATAATAAAAAAATAAAAAAATAATTAAAAAAATAAAAAATAAAAAATAAAAAATAAATAATAAAAAATAAAAAATAAAAAATAAAAAATAAAAATAGAAAATAAATAATAAAAAATAAAAAATAAAAAATAAAAAATAAAAAATGAAAAATAAAAAATAAAAAATAAAAAATAAATAATAAAAAATAAAAAATAAAAAATAAAAAATAAAAAATAAAAAATAAAA
>JAMYWO010000616.1:2639-13529 GCA_024220525.1 Cochliopodium minus | reverse complement strand
AGATTTTGACAAAAATAAAGAAAAGAAGGAGACATTTGAAATCTTTCCGTAAGTTACTGAGTTGAAACAAGAAGGATTCAAAGAAAATCCAAAATTTTCCATCCTTTTTTTCAGTTTATTTTTATTTTTATTTTTATTTTTATTTTTATTTTTATTTTATTTTTATTTTTATTTTTTTTTTTTTTTATGATGAGTTCATTGAGACAGTGAATAGGTCAAAAATTTTAAATCAAGAAATACAGTGTTTAAATTGGAATCAGTTCTTTTATATTCTTTAAATATAAAATCTTGTAGAAAAACATTGTCATGGATCTTTCTCCATGGGTGGGAGTGTTGGCTCTCCTTCCACGATATAATCTCTCGTTACAAATGTTTTGATTCTTTCTGTCATTGAATAGTGATAATTTTTCGGGGTAAGGAGATTGGTCTCAAGTCTTTAACTTTACTAACAGTTTTTGATTTTATTTGGGCATTGTTTTCATTAAAATTGAACTCATTTACATCCCCTCTTAATATGAGTTTTACAGTAAAACTATTTAAAATCCTAGGATATTGTCTGCATTAAGACCAAATTGTTTTTTTTCATCATCCTCAAAGAGAAAAGATGGTTTTGAATATTGAGGATTAAAGAAAGAAATTTTGAAGCTCCTTTCTCTGATTAAAATTTATTCCCTAGATGGTGCTTTTAACGTAATTTCTTAATCTTTATTCTTATTGTTTCTTTCGAATTACAAGAGTTTGTTGAAAGGCAATCTTTGGAACCTGAATCTGCGACTCCATTTTGTTTAAGAAGTTAAGTTCTTTTTAATCTTAATTGAATTTTGGGAAATGTTCTTGTTTTTCTTAGATAAAAGTTTCATTCATTTTTTGATTTAAAAATTGGTCTTTCATTTATGAATGAGGACAAATCTCTAGGATAGTTAAAAGTAACAGTTTCCTCATGAATACTCTATCTCTTTCTTTTATTTAACTAGATCAATTTTGGATCATTAATAGAAATGGATTCATCATCTCTTTCGAAAATTATTATTTAATTGGAATCCCAGCCATGATACAATTTTCTGCCTTCTGGAAGAGTCTGAGTCTGAAAAAAACAATCAGAATAAAGAATTTTTTGGAGCGGGGTTGTATTATGAAAAGAGTTTAAATAGAATTCCCTGTTCTACATTATAAAAATTAATTAGTTAATATTACTTTCTCAAACATTCCCCAAGGTTCAAAGTAAAACACAACTTTTCCCCAAAGCTGTTCATGGCTATGAAAAAGAAATGTTTGAAGAAAAATTTAAATGATTCCATTGATCAAAACTTTCTTTTTTTTCAAAATTACGAAAATTCTCTTTGTTCTCAAGGATCATATTTTTGATTTTTTCTACTTTTAAGATCAACTCTAATTTTTGATCCTATTCTATTCCATGCTGGAAGTTTAGTTGCAGGAGATCATCTTGATCCAACTCATAAAAAATATTATTGATTTTCACCAAATCAAAAAATAATTCTCATTTAAAATTGTATTTTACCCAACAAAATTCTTTCTTGTGACTCCTTATGAATATTTTTACTTTTTCTAAATAAAATTATAAGAATTTTTTTCAACTTTGACTTTGAAATTGTGATCAACAGTTTGTCTGAAACTTTTATCATTTGTTCCTAGGTACTTTAACATTTGTGCGAATCAAAGGGAATTTATTTTAAAAAAAAAGAAAATTAACTTGCAAAATGGTTGTCCCATTAGTTAGCACAATGTTCTATAAAGATGGTGGTATTTATATCCTTTTCAGTTTTACTTCTATAGTTTGTTTATTGATTGAACAAATAGAAACTTTTCTTTTATTTTTGAATATATGTATGAACCTCCAGATTTATATTTTTAAAAGATAAAAAAAAAATCATTCTTCTCTAAATTGGAGATATATCTTCTAAAATTCAATTCATTTTTATACAGCTTGTATGGTTCATAATTAAGCAAATTGTTTTCCTTTTGAAATTAAAAACTTTTCTTTTATTCCTGGACTAAGTTTTCCTTCTATCAAACTCTTTAGTTTTTAAAGCATTTTTCTTTAGTCTTTTTTTTAAATTGTTTAATTGATTTTATATTTAAATTTTTTTTTTATTTTTTCATGTTGTTTTATCTTGAAATTAAAATGTATTTTAACATGTTCAGATCAAAATTAAGGATAGATTATCAAGAATTAAAGAATTTAACCAAAAAATATTTAAAAAAAAAAAATTGAGTTGGGTGGGATTTGAACCCACGAACCCGAGGGATCACGGCCTTTAAACGTGACACGTTTGACCAGCTTCGCTACCAACTCTATAACAATATAATTTTATAATGGTTAATACATTATTAATTTTTGAAAAATAAAAAAGAATATAATTTTTAAATTTTTGATTTTCAATTTAGAAAAGAAAGTGAGCATTGAATATATAAACTTGTTAATTGAGAAATAAAATGTGATAAATCAAAACTTTTTTTTATCTATTCTATAATCAAAATGTTTTATTATGCTTCAATTATATTAGAAACAACTTTTAGTTACGGGATCCTCCAGTACCATAGTTAGCACCTCCAGCAGAGATGACTTGTTTAGTCAAACGCTCTTCATTGATTTCATTTCTTTCAGTATAGTGAATTTCAACTGCATAATTTCTAATTACTTCTTTAACAGAAGCTTTTTCAACAGATTGTTTTGCTTTTGCCAAAGCTTTTACATCAGGTCCACACCATGAGAGAAATACAAATTTAGCTCTTTTAGATTCTTCATCACCAGTGACAATACGGAGATATGCATAAGATTTTTGATCATCATGAAATTGGTCAACCAATTCAGATACTCCTCCAGTTCCAGATGTTCCAAGAGTGATGGTGTTTCCATCATAAACAAAAGTAGCCCTTTATTTAAAAATATTTTTTATAATATTTTATATTTTTTTGATTTAGAAATGAAATACTAAAATTTAATAAATATATATTCTATTCTTTATTTCAATATATTATCATTTCTCTTTCTATTTTTTTTTACCAGTTAGTTTCGGTTTTATCATTTCTTACATCATCATAAGCAGTTTGAACAGAAGAATCAATGGTAGTCATTTTTATATTATAATTAAAGGGATTTTGATTTTTTTTTATAAATTTTTTTAATTTTTATTGATTTTTTAAATTATTTATAAATTTTTAATTTCTTATTTAACAACAAGAGCGTTAAATTACTATAAAATGATTCACCACAAAAAATTTAAAAAAAAAAAATTTTTATAATGCTTTAATTTTCCTTTTTTCTTTTTTGATAAGATGAAAAGATTTCAACATTCCACTATTTTCCCTTTTCGAATTTTACTCTTTTATTTTGACAATATTCTTTTATAAATCACACAAAATATATATTTTTTTTAAAAGAGGACAATTATCATTTTTTTATTCTTCTTATTCAATTTCTTCAAATTCTTTTATCATTTGTTATTTCTTTTGTGTTAATTCAGTTACAATCATTTCTAAATTTGAAACTCCCTTTTTGATTTCCTTTGAAGATATATTGATATGTGGGAAAATTAATTTTTTTTATATGATATTTTATTTACCTTTATTTGGTTCGAAATACTTGATAATTTTGATAAATTCTCATTTAATTGTTGAATTTTGATTATTATATTATTTGTGCTTTGGACTGAATTGTTTACATGATGGCTGGTATTTTCAATTGAATTTTTAAAAATTTCCATATGTTGAACTGAATTATTGGTGATCTTGTTGTTTGATTGGGATTAAATGAAATTCAAGAAATAATCAAGTTTTTACTTCGTTAAGAGAATATTTTAGAGAATTAATTAGTTTATCTAAATTTAAAGCACATTCTTTTGAATTAGTTTGCAATGATGTAATTAATTTATTGTCTATTATTCCTTTATAGGTGATTATTTTCTCATCCATTCCAATATCTTTCACTTTTTTTTTTTATTTATTTTTCTCATTCTATAATTTTATAAAATATTGAGAAAAAAAAAATTTAACCATCATTTTTTTATTTCTTGTATACTGAAACTCGGGAAAACAGATCAAAAATGGATTTTGATTTTCAAGAATTGGATAAAATATTGGATGTATTTTTTGAAGAATTAAAAAATGAATTTGAAAACGAAGAAATTAAAAATATTCAAGATGATAAAAGGATTTTAAATGAAGATATATTGGATATTGAGAATGAAATTTTAAATCAATTTGAAAATATGCAATTAAATGCAACCAACCAATCCAAAAAAGAAGAAAAATTACCAGATCAAAAAATAGATGATAATATTATAACAAGCCCAAAAATAAATAGAGGTGCCACCATTTCCATTGGGCAAAATAGATTTAAATCAAATTTTCAATCTAAAAATAATGAAAATTCAATTGATAATCAAAAAATAGTAAATTCACAAGAAGAAGAAGATAAAAAGAGAACATGGACAAGTAAATCAAAACCCAATTTTAAAACAGTTGTATCTCCTAATCCTACAAACAAATCAAATACTTCTATTTCTCCCAATACTAGTCAAACCAATTTATTGACGAATCCCTCATTGAATTCCATTTCAACACCTATCAAAAGATTTCATTCATCTCCCCAAATAAAGAGATCTCAATCATTTATTACTCCTTTAAAAATAGGAACAAAATCTAAAAATTCTTTGGTTGATGCAATCTATACTGATATTAATGATCAAAATAATGATTCAACATCTAAAAATAAAAATAATACCAATAATACACCTGATGGAAAAATGGATTATCAAATTAAACAAAATTTAAACTCTAACTTTCCTATCAAGAATACTTCAAACCATTCATCTGAGAAATGGTTTCCCACATCGAAATATTCTTCGTTTGATCCTCTTTCACCTTCTCCAAAAACCAAAATATCACACACTATTAATAGTAAAAAAAAAAAAAATTTTTTTTTTTTTCTTTTCAATTTTCTTTTTTCAAAATTTAATTAAAGTTGGAAATAATCGTAGTGAAAGAAGAAACGTAAAAAATTTGAATTTTGACTTTGAAATCAGTAAAAATAAAGAAGTGACAAAAGGAAATGAAAAGAAAGAAAATGCAATAAATGGTGATAGAAAGAAAGAAGATACAAAAGAAGATACAAAAGAAGATATGATAGAAGATATAAAGGAAAATGTGAGGGATAAAAAGGAAGGGGAAAAGAAAGGAGATGTAAAAGAAAATGAAAAGAAAGAAATATTTGATATTGAATTGCTTCCTTACTCTACCCTTCATACTCAACTGCAATCCTCTTATCTTTCTTTCTTCCTTTCCATTTTTTCTCATTTAAAGTATTTTTTTTTTATTTTTATTTTGGTTTATTTATTTGTATTTCTTTTTTTTTTTAAAAAAAATTTATTTCAATATTTATTATTTATTATTTATTATTTATTATTTATTATTTATTATTTATTATTTATTATTTATTGTTTATTGTTTATTTATTATTTATTATTTATTGTTTATTGTTATTGTCTATTTATTATTTTTTATTTTTTGGGAAAAAAAAAAAGTGTGATATCTTCGATAAGCGAAATAAAAGGGACAGATAAATTTATGAGGATAATGTTAAAGATGTTCATGGAAATGAAAATAGAATTGAAAATAATAAAAGAATTAATTGAAAGAGAATTCATAAGAAACTTAGACCAACCCAATTCCATTTTAAGAGGAAATTCTGCTGCTTCTAGTTTTACCAGTAACCTTTTTTCACCTTATTTTTTCTTTTTTTATTTTTTTTATTTTTATTATTTATTTTTATTTTTCACCTGATTTTTTTATTTTTTTTTATTTTTTTTTTATTATTTTTGGTAAAAAAAGGTATGTATTCGGGAATAATAGGAGTAAATTACATAAAAATATGTTTACAAAATATTGTGATAGATATGGTGTTGGATCCTAATTTATTATTAGAATTTGACATTGAAAAAATAAATACGAAAAAAAATAACAAAAATAGTAAAAATAATAATAAAAATAAAAAAAATAATAAATATAATAATAATAATGCTGATGATAATGAAGTAAACTCTTTATCGCATTATTACTCTTATTCTTCTAATAAAAATAAAGAAGAAGAAGAAAAAGGAGGGGAAAAGGGGGAAGGAGGAGGGGAAGTGTCATTGGCAAACACAATAACAACATCAATCACTTCTTTTACTAATTCCATAACACATTCCATAACAAATTCTATCTCTTCTTTCATTAAAAATGAGAAAAATAATAACAATACAGATACTTCTGAAAATAAAAACTCTTCTTCTTCTTCAACTACCCATCCTAACAATTCTTCTCTTTCTCCTAAAGAAGAAAATAAAAGAAACAAAATAATAGAAAGAAATAAAAAATATTTAATAGAAAAAGCAACACAAGTACTTTATCAATTACAAAAACATTCTTCTTTTGCTCCTCCTCAAATCAATTTCATTTCTCATTTCATTTCTTTATGTTCTCTTAAATATACTCCTCTCCAAGTTTTTCGTCTCGTTGGTGGGTTTCTTTTTCTCAGGTTTTTTCCCTTTTCTTTCCTTTTCTCCACAAATTTTAACCACATTTCATTTATCATTTTTAATTTTTAATTTTTATTTAATAATATTTACATATTTTTCTTCATTTATTTATTTATTTCTTTTTTATATAATTATTAATTTATTCACTTATTTATTTGTTTATTTATTTTATTCTTTTTCACATTAATTTTTCATTCAATTAGGATTGTGTCTGCCTCATTACTTGCACCAGAAGCTTCCAATTTTTTACTTCCACCAAATTTTACATTGAATAATATTTCAAGAAATAATCTGCTTTATTTAACTAAAATTCTTCAGGTAAAAATTCAGTTCTTTTTTTTAATTTCATCAATTATTTTTTAATTTGTTTCGTTTTGTTATTAAAGAATTTGTCAAATAATCAAAAATTTGGGGATGAGAAAATGATTTTTTTTAACAATTGGTTGAAAGAAAATAAAAAGAAATTAAAATTAATATTAGTTGATATCACTAAAAATCCCTCCCTTCTCAACTCTTCTTCTCTTCTCTCTCTTTCTGCACCTTCCCTCTCTGTTAATAACATTGATAGTAACAATAATGGTAACAATCTTTGTAGCAATAATAAAGGTATTCATAACAGTAATATCACAAAATCTTCATCTTACTCATCTTCTTTCTCTCCATTATCTTCTTCTTCAACATCTTCTTCTTCTCCACTAACAAATTCATTAACATCATCACTTTCTCCTTTATCTTCCAATACACCTCATTCATCTAACACATCTAATACATCTCATTCATCTAATACATCTAATACATCTAATACATCTCATTCATCTAACACATCTAATACATCTAATACATCTCATTCATCTAACACATCATTGACATCATCATATTCTCCATTAAATTCACTCACTTCTTCTCCTTCTTCTCAAAGTTCTTCACTCAATTCCTCCCCTTCCTCTTCTCTCACCTCCCCTTCTTCTTCTCTCACCAACTCTGCTTCTTCTTTTAATGAAAATAATTTCAATACCTTAAGCATCAATCATAGTAATGAAGATAATATAAATAATTATAAAATAAATGTCAGTGAAAAAACAAGCAGTAACAATAAGGATGATAATAGAAAAAAGTATACGCACAAAAAAAAAGTTTCTTTTTCAGACAGTATTCAATTTCAAACAATTTACAACAACTCTACCACAACAACCACCACAAATGTTAAGAGTGGAAAAGAAGGAAAGAAAAAAGGGAAAAAAGGACTGGAAGAAGAAATGAGTGAGGAGGCATACAAAGAGATGATTCATCAAAACACCCTATTTTTAGAAAGATTTTCAAAAGATTTAGTTTTCAGTGATAAATACCAGCATGATGGTTACTTTTTTTATTTTCTTTTTTTCTTTTTCTTTTTTTTTGTTACTTTCGTATTAAAATTTAAAATTATTTAAATTATACTTTTAGATTTTCTTCTAAATGTTGATTCTGAACAGATTGGGAATTTATTGAAAACACTAAAGGTTATTTTTTAAAAAAATAAATTTAAATCTATAAAAGTTATTTTAAAATAAAATAAAAAAAGGAGGAAGAGATAGTATTGATTCATTCACAAATACATAAAAATTGGAACAAAGTGGAGGAAAGTTTTAAAAAATTTTCAAAAAAAGGAGATGAGGAATATTTCTTGAAAGCGAAAAAGGAAATTGAAAAATTAAAGGATCCTCCTGATGATCTTTCTTACATCTCTTTTCTTTCTCTCATTCAGTATTACAACTTTAATATTTTATCAAGTATTGGTTTATTAGAAGAAAACAAAAGGAATTCCAAAAAAATTGGTATTGTTCATTGGGAGGCTGTAAATTCATTTTTGTTTTTCTTTTTTTTTTTTTATTGTTTTTCTTTTTTTTTTTTTTTTAATCTTTATTTTATTTTTCTTTTAAAGATTGTGAACATAGCAAGCTTGATGGAAAATGAAAAATATGGAATCTATAATAATACTTCAGGAGGGACCGTCAATGGAAAGTCAGTTTTTATGGTAAATTGTTTTTTTAAAATTAAATATTTTAAATATTTTTTTACATTTTAATATAATTTAATATAATTTATTTAATTATATTTTTAATTTTATTAAAGTTAAATAAATATTTTTAAAATTTTTTAAAAAAAGGGAAAAAGAGCAATAAATTGGTTGATTTCATTCAAAATAGTAAAAGAAGAGAAACAAGGGATTGAAATTCTTTCAATAATGCTCGCTAAAAATATATTGAGAAGAGCAAGAAGTGGGGGTACAAGTTTTTTGGTTGAACCTTCTGACCTTTTGTCTCTAAATTCTATTGCTATTTCATCCAATCTTACCATCCTCAAAAGGAACTCTGCCAAGAATTAAAAAACAAATAAAAAAGTATTTTTTCAAAAAATATAATAAAAAATGATTAATTAATTGATTAATTAATTAATTAATTAATTATAAGAAATTATGAGACTGTGAATTTTTGAAACAAAAAATTTTTTTATTTTTCTCTCCAACTTCTGAAGATTTCTTTCACTGAATTTACATTGAGAATATCAGATTTATCAAATTCAACAAGTTTATTATGCAAGTATAACACCTATTTTGAAATTAAAAGTAAAAATTTTGAATTTTTTTATTTTTTACTTTATCATTCCATAGAGTTCTCAATTCATTGTTATATTTGATCTATTCAATCAATATTGTTTATTTAATAAATTTTGAATTTAATTTCAAATATATTACCTTTTTTTGTCCTTCATCTAATTTTGGTTTAATTTTCTCAACTTTATAAGACTTTATTTGATGATAAAAGTAAAGAATATTTTTTTTTTTTTGATTTTACGTTCTCTTGTTTTGAATTTTTGTCATAAAGATAGTTTTCATTCAAATAATATCCAGTAAAAGATCCAATTATTAGAGGAATTATTACTTTGGACTAATGATTTACAAAGAAAAACATTATTAAGTTATATTATGGGAATAATTTTTACCATTTAAACAATTTTCAATTTTTTTTTTTTCAATTCTTTTGGAAACAAATTATAAAAAAATTGAGATATCACCATTCAAAAAAATCCAATCAAATAAATGGAAAGCAATAAAGAACTTTTGACAATAGAATATAATAATAATCCTTCACCATTTATTATTAATCCCCAAACAAGACCAAATATAACTAATGTTCCTAAGAGCGATTGTAAAATAAAAAAATTTTTTATAAATAAAAAGGATTTTCTCAATATTTTTCCTAATATTTTGGGATCTTAGTATTGGACAGAGTTAAAAATTTTCTTCCAAAAATAAAAGAAGCAAATGAAGGGTAAAAAAGAAAAAGAGAAGTTATCCGATGTTATTTTTTTATTCACTTTAATTTTATACAGATTAAATGAAATGATTGAAAAAAATGGAAAAGAATATGTTGATATTGAATGTGTAAATGGAGATGATAAATATGTTGAAATGGTAAATAAAATCTTTTTTACATAAAAATTAATAAAATTAAAAATTAAAAATTTAAAATTTAAAAACAACATAAAAATGATCAATATAGAACATTGAAATGCTCCCTCCAAATGAAAAACAAACAGATGGGATCAAAATAGAAGAATTAAATGAAAATCAAAAATAATTAAATTTAAACTTTTTTTTGTAAAAAAAAAAATCCTCCCTTTTTGATTCAAAAAAAAAAATTTTAATAATTTTAAATCTTTTTTTTTGACATAAGGGGAAATTTTTTTTCTTTTTTAATATTTCTTTGACATATTTTTAACACCATAAAAAAAATCATTCATCTATATTGGAGATAAATCTACTAAAATACAATTGATATTTACATATAAGTGTGATTCGCATAATTATGCAAATTATTTTTTCTCTGAAATAATTTTTTTAATAAAAAAAATTGATGTCAATTTTTGACACAATTAAAAAAAAAAAAAAAAATGAAGAGATGGAAGATATATTTGATTTTTTTGATTTCGATATTATTTTTTAATTTTGTCAGATGCATTGATTCAGCTCAATTATTGGAAAATAAAAATTTTGATGAATGCGATAATTATAATTTCACAATAATATATAATGGAGAGAATGTGAATACAAATGCACCAGATGAATTGATATTGATAAGAAATAGTACGGTTTGTTTAAGTTTGACTTTGATTATACCCATAAATTCGAATACAAGCAATATAACAATATCTTCCACATTCTTTTCTTCAATTGCATTGGAGAGTATAGAATCAAGTTCTGGAGTGATTTATAAAGCACCTTACATTTACTCTTTAATGATGTATTCAAATTCATTTGTAAAACTTGATTTTGTTCCCTACATTTTAAATACTTCAAGTATTTTTCTTA
>JAMYWO010000615.1:0-13561 GCA_024220525.1 Cochliopodium minus | reverse complement strand
AAATAAAAAATAAAAAATAAAAAATAAAAAATAAAAAATAAAAAATAAAAAATAAAAAATAAAAAATAAATAATAAATGAAATAAATTACAATTTCTACAATGATGTCTTCTAACGAAAAAAGTAAACTTAGTAGGACAACTCATACAACTGTCACTTTCCTCATCAGTGATCCACTCAGGAGCGACAAACTCATCTTCTTTGTCAGTTTTCAAACCAAAAGTCTTTTTCTTGTCTTTGAAGTTTTGCAAAGTTGTTTCGAAGGTTTCCATCCATTCTTTCTTTAATGTGGCATTTTCTGTTATAACAACAAACGTTTTTTTGTCCGTTGATATTTTGTATGCATTTACAAGATTTTTGTTCACTAAAAAATTAAAATTAATAAAATTAAAAATTTAAAATTAATAAAATAAAAAATTAATAAAATAAAAAATGAAAAAATTAAAAATAAAAAAATGAAAAAAATAAAAAAAATTATAAAATTAAATTAAATAAAAAATAAAAATTACAAAAAATATTGAAATGTAAAAACAAAATTTAGAATAAAAATTAAAAAATAAAAATATAATGTAAAAATATCAAGTTGAAAAATTAAAAAAAAATTGTTAAAAAAAAATTATTAAAAAAAATTGAAAATAAGAATAAAAAAATAATCTTGATTGAAATGAAATTAAATAAATAAAAAAAATAAATAAAAAAAAAAATTAAAAACTAATTTCGTAAAAAAAAAAAACGTTTAAAAAATAAAAATTTAAAAGAAATAAAAAATTATTACCATCATCAACAATGTCATGGATTCTCAATTTATCCAAGAACAAATGTTCGCTGACAATAAACTTGCCACCGATGACAGGAGCACCGTAGACAACCATGTCGTTGAAAAGCCAGAAAGTTCTTTCCTTCCTTGCTTTTCTGCAGATCTTCTGCATCATTCCTTCCTTGACAAACTTTCTGTGTGGTGCAACCAACTTGGAAAAAAAATATTATTTTTAATTTGATTTCAATTTATTTTTTTGAAGATTTTTTATTTCAAAAAAACAATCATTATTTTTTTTTTAAAAATTATTTATTATTTTATAATTTAATTTTTTTGAAAGATTTATTTCATAAATAATCTTTAATTTTTTAGTTAATTAAATTAATTTATTGGAGAATTAAGATAATTAAACACTATGTTCTATCAGGAATGGGATGAAAGCTGCAAAACAAACGCATAGTTTTTTAATTTTGTTTCCAAAAAAGGAATAAGAAAAAGAGAGAATATATAATTAAACAATTTTTCAATTGAAAAAAAAAAAAAAAAAAAAAAAAGATAATTAAAACACTGTCTTTAAAGTCGCATATAAGATTCATTCAACTAATTTTTTGAGATTATTTTCTCATTTTTTCATTTTTTTTGAAATTAATTTTTAATTTTTAAAATTATTAAATTATTTTTAAATTATTTTTAATTTTTAGATTATATTTTTAAAAAAGTTTTACATCAACAAAAGTGATAAAAAGTTGTTGAATTTGGATGATCTTTTGAGTGTTTTCAGCGTTTCTGATAGCTTCATTGATTTCTGTTGCGACAATGCTCATTTCGTCCAAAGATTTGGTCAAAGGGCCTATGTCCGGATGGTTTTCATCCGTTCTCTTCACCAAATCTTGCAACAAAAGTTTGTATCTTAAAAGAAAAAAAATATTAAAAAAAATTGAAAAAATATTCTGAAATTGTGAATAAAAATATTTTAATATATAAAAACTAAAAAAATAAAAAATAAATAAAAATAAAAATAAAAAAGATTCAAAAAAAAATGGAATTAAAAAGATTAAGAAAGATTAAAAGAAATAAGAAAAAAATAAAATAAGAAAAAATCAAAAAAATTTTTACAAATAAATGAGAAAAATAAAAAAAATAGCAAAAAAAAATAAAAAATAAAAAAGATTAAAAAGATTTAAAAAAAAATGAAATTAAAAAGATAAAAAGAAATAAGAAAAAAAAAATAAGAAAAAATCAAAAAATTTTTACCTAGGAATCTAAAATAAATTTAAAGAGAAATTAGTTTTTGACATTTTAAAAAATAATGAATAAAATTAAGTTTTTATTTAAAATATAATTAAATAATTTTTTTTTTATTTTTTATTATTATTTTTTTTTTTTTACTCTTTGAACAGGAGTGATCAACAAAGAACGGAGTTCATGGTTGAAAGCGTGGGGCATCTCTCTGGTGGACTTTAAAAAATCATTGAACTCCCTTATCTTCTCGCACTCTGCCAAGTTCACCATCATCATGTCGTATTGTTGTGTGTACAATTTGTAGATTTTCAAAAAAGGGGTCTTTTTTAAAAAAAAATAAAAAATAAATCAATAAAAAACACAAAAAATAAAATAACAAAAAATGAGAAACAAAATAAATAATTAATTTATTTTAAAAATGAAAAATAAAAAATTTAAAAACCAAAAATAAAAAAATGAATGAAAATAAAATAAATGAAAAAATAAAAATTAGGAAATAATTAAAAAATAATGAAAATAAAAAAAAAAAAAGATTAAAAAAAAATAATTCAATGAAGATTAAAAAAATATTAAAAAATAAACCAATAACAAAATATTTTTAAAAACAAAAAAAATTTAACGAGGATTTTAAAAACGTCTCCCAAAGTACCAGTGTTGTTCCAATTAACAATTTTCTCTCTCAAATTCTCCAACAAAATGTTATTGACGTTGTAAATGGCGTGCAAGTTTTTGGAGATGGGCTCGAAAGTGTCCACAACCAATTTCTTCTCCTTCAAAACTGCCCACTCGAGTATCCTTTCTATGTACACCTCACACAAAATCAAAATTCCTTGTACATATGTTTGTTCAGTGGTAAATACTAGAAAAATTTAAGGAAAAATAATTAAACAAAAATTTGAAAAAAAAATTAATTAAAATTTTGATGAAAAATTGAAATATAAATCAAAAAAATCAAAAAAATATTTGCATAAATAAATTAAAAATATCAAAAAATTGGAAATTTGACAAAAATGGAAATAGAAATAAATAATTAAAAAAATAAAAATAGAAATTAAAAAATAATTCAATTTTAAAAAAATAAAAAAATGTTTCAAATTTTTTTTTTGAAATACCTTCATACACAATGTTGTCTCTTATTTCGTTAATTTTCATATCAATTTTTTGGATGGCATATCTTTCGAGATCTAGCTCCTTTTTGTTGATCATGATGGTCATTCTGTCCATTGATCTATTCGAAGGAATGGTGGAAGATCCTACTCTACTTGATCTTTCCATTGGAGTTTCTTTAATTTTGATTTTTTAAAAAAAAAATTAATTCAAAAAAAAAAATAAAAAAGTTAAAAAATTAAATTATTTTTATAATGTTTTATTTTTTGTTGTAAAGGAAAAATATTATGAAGATAATTTTAAATAAAATTTTGAAGTAAAAGCTTTTGGAATGCAATAAGAGAAAAAATGATAAATTAAGAAAATAAAATAAAAAAAAAAGAAAAAATAAGAAAAAAGAAATGAAAAAATAAAAAAAAAAAAAAAAAGTTTAATTAAATAAAAAAAATAAAATAAAATAAAAAATTATAAATTAAGAAAAACAAGAAAATAAAAAAGATGAGAAAATAAATGAAAAAATAAAAAAAATGAAAAAAAGAAAAAGCAAGCAACAAAAGAAAAGAAAAAATGAAGAAAATAAAAAATACCAGGAGGAACCAGTTCATTGGAAACCCTCGGAAGACTCCTAGGACTAGGAAGACTAGGAAGGGGCTCGTTGTCCAAATCCTCAGGCAAGCTGGAAAAGTCAATGGGAGGAGGGGCTTCAGGGAGTTTGGGAGGACCCTTCACAGCGGGGAGTTTAGAAATGGTCTTCTTGGGGCTGTAGGTGACTTTCTTTGGTTCTTCGAGGTTTGATTTGGAGGGGAGGGAGGGTAGTTTTTTGGGTCCTTTGGGCTCTGGTAGCTTTTTCTTGGTGGGCAAGGCTTTGATGGGAGGATTTTCGTTGGAGGAATCTTCTTCGTTTACTCTTGGCGATAGGAGGCCTTTGTATTTTAAAAATAAAAATAATTAGTTTAATTGCTTTTCGAATATTAATGAACAAATAATGGAAAAAAATTTAAAGAAAAAAAAATGTAAAAATTGTTCAAATAATTATAAAAATGAAACAAAAATGTTTAAGAAAAATACGAAAAATGGAATTATTTATTTTACAAATAAATTTAAATATGATTATAAAAAATTTATTTAAAAAAAAAAATACCTTCGTTTCCACTTTCGGTGGGATTGTCTACTGAGGTTGATGGTCTGGTTTGTAATTTCAAGGCGAGGTTGGGTTTTTTGGGGACAATTGGGCCACTGCTCTTTTTGGGGGACTGTGAAAGTTGCTTTTCGTTTCCATTTTCATTGTTATGATTCATAGTAGACTGGATTGCTTCCTTTAAAAAAAATAAAAAAAAATTAAAAAAAAAATCAAAAAAATCTTCTAAAAAAATTAAAAAAGGAAATAAAAAAAAACAAAAAAAAATCATCTATAAAAAAAAATTAAAATAATTAAAATAATTAAAAAAGGAAATAAAAAAAAAAATCAAAAAAAAAATACAAAAAAATCAAAAAAAAATAATTAAAAAAATATTTTAAAAGAAATAATTGAAAAATAATTTAAAAAATAATTTAAAAAATAATTTAAAAAAAAGAATAAATTACTCTCATCATCTTCTCATTATTCTGTAGACTTGCCAAAATGATCTTTTTGTGTTCAATGTTGTTGATTTTGATGTTGTCCAAATCCTCAGAGGTGAGACATCTCAAAGAGTTGACAGTGATGAAACCCCTCCCCGTGAAATTAGAAATGTACTCAGGCAGCATGAGAGATTTGAGCCAGTTTTCGATTTCGGAAGAATGAACGACATTGTCTTCCTCCACGAGAATATTTTTGCTGTTTGGGTTTGTGTTTGAGTTGATTTGTGGTAGTTGTTGTTTGGTAGGTGTGTTTGAGATGGAATCTATTGAACTTAGCTTGGCATTGATCGAAACTCTATTTCCAACTTGTGGAGACAGTTCATTTGGATTTACCTTTTTAAAAAAAATTTAAAAATTATAAAAAAAAGAGATCAAATTAAATTGTAATAAAACTTGATTCACAATTAAATAAGAAATAATGATTGAAAAAAATAAAGTAAAATCCTTAAAAATCTACAATAATTTATAATTGCAATGAAATCAAAATTTTTAAATCAAATATAGAAATTATATATTAAAAAATGAAGTAAAAATCCTTTTAAAATTTTTTAAATCAAATTAAATTATTATATCACTTAATTCAAAATTAAATAAAGATGCAACAATTTAAAAATCCTTGAATTAACAATAAAAAATAATAACTAATAAAAAGAAGAATAAAATCCTTTTTAACTTTATTTTTAAAAGAATTTTTTTTTTTTTTACCATCTTAACATAGTTGGAAGGAATGAAACCTTTGGCTCCATTTACATCACGAGCCAACCACCAGTTCCTGTTGGCATTATCGACAACGGCGAGAAAGGAGCCAATGGAGAAAGAAAGCTGGTTCTCCTTCTGAGAGCTCCAGTTATAAAGACAGACAACAAACTTGTCCCCATATTGCCTGAGAGAGTTGATGATATCAGATACCTCGTTGGAATTTTCAGATGTACTGTTTCTTGTGGAGATATCTTGATTTGATGGAGAAGGATTTTGGTTGGATGAAGGAGGGTTGGGAGTGAGGGTGGAGTTCATTTTCTTCATTGATGGCTTTGGCGGAACTTTTTTCTTGTATTCCTCCGTGGTGATCTGCATCTGTGGGAGAGAATCGACCGAGATGAGCTCCTTTTTCTCGGTTTTGGGTTCTTCTTTCAAGAGATCGTTGTTGTTTGGTTCATCTTTTGAAGATGGTGGAGAGATTTTTTTGGTTATCATCTTGTTGGGCATTGGTGGTTTCTTTGGAGGTTGAATTGTATTACCTGTTGGATTATTATGAATATTTTCCACTGTATCATTCTCATTATTGATTCTATCGGATGGAATGGATTGTTTGGGAGCAATTATTTTGATGGATGGGAGTTTTTTCGGTGTCGTATTATTGCTATTTACATTATCATCTATATTATACTGATCATTATTATTTTGTTCATCTATAGAAGAGGGAGGAGATGATGGCTTTTTTGGAATCATTTTATTTGGCAATGGTGGTTTTTTGGGGATTTGAGGTTGATGATTCGAATGATTGTGGTTGGAATTGTGGTTGGGGTTTTGTTCATTATTATTGGTTGAATTAATATCGGAATTATCTACAGATGGAGGAGTATTCTCGATAGATTTGAAAGGTAAAATCATCTTGATTGCATTCACATGTGGTTTCTTTGGAATGATGGGAATATTCTCATTTTTCGAATTATTATTGTCTTCTTCTGTTTGATCAGACTCTATCGGATCAGAATCCACCATAACGAAATCCTCTTCAATAGAAGAAGGACGAGATGGTTTCTTTGTAGGAAGCTTGGATTGAATAGGTGTTCTTTTTGAGATATTATTATTAGGTTGATTTGCATCCCTCTCATCATTTTCTTCATAGGATTTGCGAATATTTGTGTTTACATTATATTGGTGTAAATTGTTATTATTACTATTGATGTATTGATCTTTCTCTTCTGTTATATTATTTTCTAATTCATCTATTGAGGATGGAGGAGATGGCTCATCTTTTGTTACTGTCAATTTTGAATTATTAGTTGGGAGAGGTTTCTTTATCGGAGCAGTATGAGTATTATTTTGATTGTTCTGGATAATATTTTGGTTATTATTGTTGTTATTGTTATTTTGATTGTTATTATTTTGTTCGTCAAAAGAATTTGAAGGAAATTGTTTCTTGGGGATTATTTTATTTAGCATTGGCCTTTTTGGTATTGATGGAGGTTGATAATTAGGATTGTTTCCTTCATTATATGGTGTATTATAATTTTGATTTTGATTGTTTGAATTTTCCTCTCCATATTCCTCTTTATCATAATTCTCTTCTTGACTTGTAGAATTATCATTTGAGTGAGGTGGTATTTGGGGTTGTTCTCTCATTGGCAAGATAATTTTGATGGCATTGGGATTATTGGGCCTTTTGGGGATAGATGGAGGATGATAATTAGGATTGCTGCTATTATTCTCATGGTTATTGTTAAGATTTTGATCATTATCATAATTAGGGTCATATTCATTGTTATCAGAATAATCATGTTGAATATAAGCAAGATCATAATTATCCAGAGTATTTGTACCAATATTGATATTTGTTGTGTTTATATTTTTTTGAGGTCTTCTTGGGATGCTTGGATTATGACCATTATTGTTATTATGATGTTCATCATTTGATTCAATCCCATTCATATTGCTATTTTGTTGTGAATTTCCATTCATCCAATCATTAAATACACTGTTGTTATTTTTTTGGGGTCTTTTGGGTATGATTGGATATTCATGTGGATTATTTGGATTATGTGGGAGCTTTCTTGGCAGAGTTTGTGCTTTTTTGATGGGAGGCAAGTTGTTATAATTCTGCATTTTTTTTTGGCTGTGTATGTAAATGACTTTATTTTTTTTGGATGAATCAACAAGAGAGGTTATAATCAAATCAAATTCAACAAATCAAATTTTTTTTTTAATTTTTAATAATTCCTTTTAAAGAAGAGAAATTTTTCAAAAATTCGATTCATTTGATGAAAAGATAATAATCTCTTTCAAAATGAAATATGATTTTTCAATTAATTTTCTTTTGAAATGTGGAAAATTTCTTTTTATATTATTTTTTTTGGTATATAAAGAAAATCAGGTAATCCTTCAATATAGTATTGTCGATCATCAATCCTTGTGAAACGAGCTGACATTTTTTAAATTTCAAAATAAATTTTATCTATAAACATTCAAATCAATTGAAAGAAAAAAGTTTATTTATTGTTATTGTCTGATTGGTTATGGTTTGAACCTGGATATTCCAAACAAATGTATCTGTGAGAAATGGTGTCATATTGAATCAGAGTAATCTTGTTGATTCGAAGCACTTCCTCATGAGCTTCCCTGAGAAGTTCAGAATGGTCCGATTTGATGCATATAATTTGATTTTTATCTATAAAGAATGTCAATACTAAAGATATCTTTACAGTCTTTTTTTTATAAATACCTCTAGTTTGTTTATGATGAAATTTTATCCTGAATCCATTTTTATCATCCATTAAAGGAATAAATATATCACTCAATTCATTTTTAATATCGAAGATGGTTCTTAATTTCTCTTTTAAATTGATATGATTTGAAAAAAAAATTTTTTTTTTTTAATTCTTACCATTTTTATCTTCTTCTAATGAAATGCTACACTTTTCTCCTTCTATCTTTATTATCACGTTTCCTCTAAAAAAAGGTACCTCTTTATAATTCTCCCAGCTTATTTTTTCAAAATCAATTTTATTTATATAATTATATTAAATTTAAAATTAATTCACATGAATCCATTCAAATGCTCTAGTCTCAGTTCATATCCAAAAGATTGTTGGATATAAAATTCCTTTTTAGTTAAATTTAAAAAAATTTTATAAATAAAATCTGAAATTATTACATCTTTTCTATTCATATCCACACCCAATGTATGAATATTTTTTTTGATTTTTTTTTAATTTTTTATTTTTTTTTTTTAATTTTTAATAAAACTTTGGTGGAATTAACTAGATAATCACTTTGATATTAAAAATTTATTTCTTAATTTAAACTTTTTTTTTAAAATAATTTTTTTTATTTAAAATTAAGAAATATTCACAAGTCTGATTGATTATCTTTTTCAATTTTAAATTTTTTTTTAATATATAAAAAGAGAACAAAAATAATTTGTTTTAAAATATATCAAAAAAATAACCAATTTATAGAGAATTAGAAAATCGAAAATAATTTCTTTTTAACTTCAATGGCTTCTTTATTTGTTTTTGTTTATTTTAATAAATAAAATTATAAAAAAAAATATAAAAAAAAAAAGAATTAAATTTAAGAGATGAATAAAGAAGTTTGGAATAAACCACCAAAGATAATATGTTTTAATATTTCAATTCACCTTGATAAAAAATCGCTTTCAAGATTATCTAGAGCAAATAAACATTGGAATTCATCCTTGGATAATGATATGGTATCAAATCAAATAATCTTTACAAACATCTTAACAATTATACATTGTCAAGAAAAATTAAGAATTGAATTAATTTTATATAAAGGTATGGAAAAGATTATGCGATGAAGATATGATCAAATTATACAATGATAAAAGCAATAATTATAAAACATACAAACAATATTTGTGCTTCTGTAAAAATTAAAAAAAAAAAAAAATTTTTCAAATATTTTTCTTTCACATCAAAACCAATTTTCATATTCTTTAAATGTTAGGTGCTGACAAGAAATTGATAACAAGAATCAAGTATTTCAAGGTCAAAAACACTCTGATAGTAAGTGATATGATGAAAGGATTGGCGCCAATAAAAGGATATTTGATACATGGAAAAGAAATCGGAGAAACAATAACAAAAGAAAAATTTTATTTCTGCTTAAAAAAAATTTATTTGAATTCTTTTTGTGTTTGATTTTTTTTTTTTAAACTTATTAATTTTTTTACTTATTAATTTTTTTAAAAAAGTTATTTCCTTTGGATGCTTCTGAAACTGATTTTCATGATAATTTGAAAAAGGCTATTGATTTTATCAAGAATGAATACAAAAAACAAAACAGAAAGGAATGTATCATCTTTATTGATAGAATTGATTTATTACTTCAAAATACTGTTTTCAATCTTGAACAAATTTTGTTGGTAAATAAAATTTTCTTCAGAAAATTTTCTTCTAAAATTTTCTTTTTTTCTTTTAATAAAAACAAAATCAAGAATTTTTTGGACTTGGGAATCAATATCTATACTGTATTTTCTACTGCAAAAGATATCAATTATGTAAGTAATAAACTCTTGACACCTGGAAGAATCGAATTTAAAATCAATTTAGATTAAAAAAAAAAAAAAAGAATAAATTTACTTTCAAAAAATAATTTCTTGAAAATATTTAAATATTTTCTTTCAAAAAAAATTTTTTTTTTTTTTTTTTTTATAGTTTGGAAATTATTATTTATTTTTATCATTTTTATTTTTTATTTTAAATTGGATTGAGCTTTTTTGATGATTGCAATCAAATCACTAGCACCAGGCCTATCTTTGGGATCCACCTTTGTACAAGAAGCAATCCAAGAGTTGATGGGCTCCCTTTTGGGCATGTCAAACAACTTTCCTTTTTTGATGCTCTCTTGCATTGCGTTTTTCTCGTATTTAAAAAATGGGTAATTCAAAGTTAATAATTCTGTCAAAACCATCCCGAAAGCTTTTTCAAAAAAAAAAAATTTTCAATAAATAATCTTAATTTTTTGTTATTTTTAATTTTTTATTTTGTATTTTTTTCTTTAAATATTTTTTATTTTTATTTTATTTTTTATTTTTTTATTTTTTATTTTTTTATTTTATTTTATTTATTTTATTATTTATTATTTTATTTATTTATTTTATTATTTTATTATTTATTTATTTTATTATTTTATTATTTTATTTTTATTTTTTATATTTTTATATTTTTTATTTTTTATTTTTCTTTACTATTGAATTATTTTATTTATTTTATTTTTTATTTTTTAATTTTATTTTAATTATTTTACCCCAAATATCTACTTTAGTGGGATCGCTGTCCTTGACTTTCGAATCAAAAAGCTCTGGACTCATATATTGGGGAGTACCACATTCACTCAAATTTTTTTTAGTTGTTGCAAATCCAAAATCTGAAAAAAAAAAAAAATTCAAAAATTTTAATATAATAAAATAATCAACCAAAATAAATTTAAATAAAAATTAATATTATTCACCAATTAAAAAAAAATTAAAAAAAAAAATATTTGGATCAAACAAACTTTTTTTTACCTATTAATTTTACACATGGGAAATATCCATCTATTAATCTATCTCCATCCAACACCTATTTTTATTTGTTTTTTTAATTCAAAATTTAAAATTTTTTTATTTGTTTTTTATTTTTTTTATTTTTATTTGTTTTTTATTTTTATTTTATTTATTTTTTTATTTTAATTTTAATTACAATGTTAGCGCTTTTGACGTCTCTGTGATAGACTTTTCTTTTGTGGAGATAGTCCAAACCTTCCACCACACACAAAGCATAATGAAAAATTTCTTTGTTGGCGAATTGTTTGTTTTCGTTTTTTGTATTGCACATCAAATCCCACAATGTTCCTATAACAAAAAAAAAATGGAAAAATTAATAAAACAAAATGAAAAAATTAATAAAACAAAATAATATAAAAATAAAATTAGAAAATATTTGGAAATTTTATCAAAAAATTAGAATTAATTGAATTTACTATATTAATATCGAAAATTTTAATATTTTTGAAAATAATTAAAAATGACGAAATAAAAAATATTAAAAAAACAAAAATAAAACATATGAAAATATTTAAAAAATAAAAAAAAAATTTAAAAAATAAAATGTAAAATAAAAAATATAATTAAAATAATTTTAAAAAAACAAAAAATAAAATAATTTTTTGGAAATTTTATTGAAATATTAGAATTAATTGAATAGACTATATACCGAAAATTTTGATATTTTTGAAAATAATTAAAAATGACGAAATAAAAAATATTAAAATAAAACAAAAATAAACAGATGAAAATATTTAAAAAATAAAAAAAAAATTTAAAAAATAAAATGTAAAAAACAAAATTTAATTAAAATAATTTTAAAAACAAAAAATAAAAAAAATTTTTGATTTTTTTTTTTACCATTAGCCAAATATTCTAAGAAAATATAAAAATTATCTGTTATGGATTGATAACCTAGACAAGCCACGATGTTTTGGTGGCGGAGGGGCATGAGGAGTTTGCATTCTCTCATCAAGTTTTTCTCGCTGAAAGTTTCTATTTCGTCATCTATTTCGTACAATTTCACCGCGCACATTATCGGCCCCACACTACATCTATTTTTTTGAAAAAAAAAAAAATCAAAAAATGTAAATATGCTGATTAAAAGTGTGTTAATTTTTAAATTATTTTTTTGAAAAAAAAAATAAAAAAATAAAAAAATATGCTGATTAAAAGTGTGTTAATTTTTAAATTGAAATAAAAAATAACAAACAAAATAATCAGTTTAATTTTTAAAACATTTCGACAATTTTTAAAAAAAGTTGATGAAAAAAAATGAAGAGGATGTAAAAGTGAAATTCAATAGAATAAAATAAAAAATTTTTAAAATAAAAAAGAATTTAAATTTAAAATCAAAAAAAAAAAAAGATAATCAATTTAATTTAAAAACTAAAAAAGTAAAATAAAATAAAAAATATTAAAGCTTAAAATAAAAAAAAACAATCTGAAAGAAAAAAAAATGAAAAAAATGAAAAAATTTAAATAATAATTTAAATATGAAAAATAAAATTTTTTTTTGGTAATACCTATATACTTTAGAAAAAGCACCCTCACCAATCTTCTGGTGAAGAACGAGATTAGAAGTGGTCAAATCAGGAATGGAGACCATGCGGAAGTTTTCGGAAGTTGTTCTTTGAGACTGACTTCTTTCGGTGGACTCTTTTGTCTTACGAAACCTTCCTGGCTCGTCCAACAAGTCCACCATTTTGTAGTGGTCCATGTCTACTGCGATGAACACGTCTGCGTTTTTTGTTAATTTACATTTAATCCTCGTTTTCATGTTATCACATATAAATTTGCTAAAAATAATAAAAAAATAATAAAAATAATGATTTAAGAAAAAAAAAACATGAAAAATATTTTTAAAAAAATTAAATTAATTTCAAATTTAACAAAAATAAATTTATGAAAAATTATTTTCTTGAAAAATTTTTTTAAAATAAAAAAATTAAAAAAATAAATAAAAATTTACAAAAATTATTTGATAATTATTAAAATTAGAAACGAAAATATTCAAAACAAAATAATATAAGAAAAAATATTTTAAAAATAAGAAAATAAAAAAAAATGGAAATATTTACAAGAGTAATGCTCTTTCAAGTTTGTTTCCTTGTGTGATTTGTCCTATTGGGACAATATTAGATTTTAATTTTTGTTTGATCGTCTGGATGCAATGATCATTTGCCTTGTCTCTTTCTAATAATGTCATATACAGTGGACTTCCTATTTTTAATAAAAAATAAAAAATAAAAAATTAATAATAAAATTAATAAATTAGAAAATAATAAAATTATAAATAATTGAAAAAAAAATTATAAAAAATTAATAATAAAATTCATAAATTATTAAAATAAAATGAATAAAATTTTTTTTTACCTCCCATTTGATTGGCTACGTATAATGCCAATGCTCTCACTTTTGTGGTGACTGTAGGAAATTCAGAAATGATATGAGAAGCTAAAGTGAGTACTCTGACAAAAAAATAAAATTAAAAAATTAAAAAATAAAAAATAAAAAATAAAAAATAAAAAATAAAAAATAAAAAATAAAAAATAAAAAATAAAAAAT
>JAMYWO010000611.1:0-13991 GCA_024220525.1 Cochliopodium minus | reverse complement strand
TTATAATCATATTATCATTTGTATAAGTTGATTGATATTGATCCATTCTTTGATATTTTTACTAACAAATTTTCATTACAAAATTTTTAACAATGAAGTATTCCAAAAATATTCACTTCAAATGATCATTCAAAAAAAAAAATAAAGAGAAAACTATGAGATTATTTCAAATTAAAGTTTCTTTTATATCAATTCTTTTTGTAATTTCTTATCATAAATTAAGTTATATTTCAGAATGTTTGGTTATTCCATGTAATGTTAACAACAAATTCTCTTTTTTTTTTTTTTTTTTGAAAATATATTTTGATGGGGTTGAATATCCTTTATATTTCCTTGTTTCAATTGAATTTTTACCTCCAATGCAATTTGGATATTTTGGATAGGCATAGCATAGAATCCAAAAAAATTTTATTATCTTCCTGTCTAAATCTTGAAGTCTATCATTTAGAATATGTATGTTTATATGTGTTGCAATAGGGTTAAATATTGAATATATTTTTTTTAATTTACCAGTTGATTGATATCAGTGTCTCTGCATGAATCCAAATAAGTCATCGAAAATGGAGTAACAGATAATTCCAATGATGTTTTATATTGTGATTGTTCAGCATAGGGAAGATAATAGTAAAAATTATTCACAATCATTTTTTTTTTTTTTTTAATTTTTTCCATAAAATCTTGAAAATTATTCAAAACAACTTAAAGATTAGTTGTAAAAACTCTTTTCAATTTGACCAACTTGTTTAATTTTCATCTAATGAAAAATCATTTTTATTATTTTTAATTTAAACTTTTTAAATCATCAGCTTCCTTTTTTTTTTTTTCGTCTTTATTTGACAAGTTTTTTAAAGAGACAACTTTTTATTTGTTTGATTAAAATTTTTACAAAAAACTCAATTTTTTATTTTATAAAAAACATCAGAATAGATACCAATATTGAAAAAGAAAGTTTTTAATTTATTCATTTAAATAAATAAAAAGCTCATAGTCATTTGAAGAATTAAGAAAAAAAAAAATAATTCGAAAATATGACTCGAGATCTTATATAAATAACAAATCAGAGGTTTTCATTTTATTTATCTGTTTGAAAATTTTTTTTCTTTTTTTTTTTTTCCTTTTTATAAGCTCAAGCTGGGACCATTGGCATTACAAATTCCCTGAAAATGAGGAATGTTGTGATTTTTAAATTGAGAAATCAAACTGATGAGTTGGACAGAAATGAGGGCGACAGCACTGATGGCGATGGCAATGAAAATCATGAAGCCAATCACGGATTGTTTTCTGTATTTTTTGACGATATAAGCCACAGCCAATTGTCCAGCAATGGCAGCAACAAATCCACAAACCTTTAAAAAAAAAAAGTTGAAAAAAAAAAAATAAACTTTAATAAAAATTTATTTTAAAATAAATTGAAAAATTAATTAATAAAATAAAAAATATTCGAGATAGAATATTTCAATTATATCAACTATTTTTTTCATTTTTTTTTTCTTTACCCAAAACCACAATGATGCTCTCCAATCCAACCTTCCTAAAATAATAAATTGAAAGGCAGTGGAAGATGCAGTGAAAATGACAGTAAAAGCGCTCTTTAAACAAAAAAGTAAGAGAATAAAAAAATAGAAATGAAATGAAATGAAATTATGAAATAGATGAAAAAAAAAATAAAAAAAGTAAACAATAAAATAAAATAAAAAAATAAAAAAAATAAAAAATCTTTTTTTACAGTAGCAGCCGCAACGTGAGGAATAATTCCTAACGAAATCATCAAAGGACTTAAAATGAGACCTGCTCCTATTCCCAAAAACCCAGCACCTGATTTTGAAAAAAAAAGTTTTATTAAAAAAAAAGAAGAAAAACAAAAACATAAACATGAATACCAACACCTGCAAAAAAAGACATAATTGGAAGTGTGATGACAACTTTTACAGTGTATTGAATATCCTCAGGCTTTTTAAAATAATAAATAAAAATAAAAATAAAAATTTAAAAATATTAAATAATTTGAAAAAAATAAAATAAAAAAATAATAATAAAATAAAAAATAAATGAATAAAATAAAAAATGTAAAAATAAAATACAATAAATAAAATTGAATAAAATCGAATAAAAATAAAAATAAAAAATCTAAAATAAAAATACAATACACAATAAAAAATTAAAAAAGTTTAAAAAAAGATATTACGAGGAAGGAATATCCAAGTCTCAATTTTTCACTGTGTATTCTTCTCAGTTTTCTTGCAACAAAAAGAATTACTGCCACGACGAAAGGGACTCCACTTGCAAGGATCAACCAGAACTGCCATGTACCACATACTACTCCTGCTATACTCTTTCCTGTTTGGTTTCCTTTCAACAGAACAAGTACCATCAAAACCTTTAAAATTAGAAATGTAAAATAAAAGAATTTTTAAAATAAAAATAAAAACTAAATTAAATAAAAAATAAATTATTGAAAAAAAAATAAAAGTTTAAAAAATAAATAATTAAAATAATTTTACAACAAATACAAAGACAATGAGGAATATTTTTTGAAGAGGAAAGGTCTTGGCTTCTTTTGATTTGAGGTATTGAAGATCCTTGCTTTCGTAGAAGACAGACTGTTCGTTGCTGGACAAGTTGACTCTATCTTCTTCCTCATTGATCAAAGGCTTTGTCTGCTCTATTTTCTCTGGTTCTTTAACAAAAAAAAAAATAAAAAAAAAATTTAAACAAATAAAAAATAAAGAAAAAAAAATATTAAAAAATATGTTGAAGAAAAAAATTTTAAAAAATAAATTTTTAAATAAATATAATGTAAAAAAAAAAACTGTTTACGAGACTCAGATTTGTACAAACTCAAAGCTTTTTTCATAACATTGTAAGCACTCACAGTAAGGGTCAAAGCCAAAGTAATCACAATGATGTATGAAGGGAAAGTGACGTTGAGATAAACTCCTACAATGGTACCCAACAACACAGAAGGCTCGAAAATATTAACTATGTCGTAATCCACCAATGGTCTGTCTGCTTTAGGATGTCTCAACCTATGTGTTACTATGTACGATCCAATACCTACTCCACTCAATGTTACCTTGTTTTTTAATAAAAAATTGAAGATTGATTTTCAAAAAAAAAAAATAAAAAAAAAGAAAATTTTAAAGTGCAAGGATTGTTAAAAATTAAAATTTTTTTTTTTCAATTTTTGTTGGAGGAAATTTTTTTTTTCTTTTTTTTTTTTTTTTTACCTTTGATATTGGAATTGCTTGATGAGCTGTTTGTCCCAAGATCAAAATCAAAATTGGTGTGAACATTGCACCTCCTCCAATTCCACTAATTTTTTTTAATTAATATTCAAAATTAATTTGTTTTCGCTGAAATAGAAAAGGATTAAAAAATTTTCTTTTTTTTTTTTTTTTTTGAAATTATACCCTCCTGCTCCCAACATACAAGCAAGAATCATTAATACTGTTGCAACTGCAAGCATTTTACTAAAAAATTTGCATTGTGATGCCAATTTTTCTGGACATGTATTTGCAGTTGAGTTTGATTTTGTGTTGATACATTCGTTAGTTGAATCGCACCATCCACATTGAGGTGTGGATGTGCAATGATAGCAAGATTTTTCGAATGAACAAGAATCTAATACAAGTTGCAAAATCAAATAATACAATCAAATTGAATTAAACATACCATCAGCTTCCATATTCCAATTAAAATTAATAAATTTATGGGAAAAATATAATTATTCTAAAGATTTTTCCAATCAAATAAAAAAAAATATAATCGTTTTATATTTCAATGATTAATTTCATATAATCTCTAATAATTTGATGATAATACCATTTGCTCCATTAACTCCACAAAAAAAGAATAACAAAGATATAATAAGCAGGAATTTAAACATTTTTTTTAATATTTTTATAAATCAGATAATCATTTTCCCAAAGAATGGAATAATTGAAAAAATAAAGATGTATTTCAATCAAAGATCTATCATCTATCAAAATATCAAAAAGGGAAGAATAATCAATTGAATTTTATAAATTGTTGAGAAATCTCGAATAACCTTTCTTGATCTTTTGTATTATATGAATATGAGCTACTCTTGATGAATTCATTTTCATAATAGTATTTGCCACTATGAATATTTCCAATATTCTGAGTTGAAAGAAATAAGATTGGCAATGAACCTTCATAAGCTGATTTATAGATATATTTTTTCAATGGACTTGCCAATTTTTCTATTATACCTGTATTCCAAATCCACATAAAAATCTTGTTTAATTTTCCGCTAAAATAATAAAAAAAATTCAAATAAAAAATTCTAACCCAGATTTTTGAAAAGAAGAGTATTTACAACACCAGGATGTACAGAAAAGAAATTAACTTTATATTCTAAATGATATCTCTTGTGGAATTGAATATTGGACATCACCATTGCTAATTTGCTTTGTGCATACGATTTTATTCCTGAAAAAAACTTTTCTCCATTTAGATTTCCCCAATCTAGATTGGTTGACCTATGTGCTTCACTGGATACGAATATCACTCTTGAATATTGATCTTTCTTGCTTCCATTCTTTAATTCTTTCAATAATAAATGGGTTAAAAGGAAATGTCCCAAATGATTGACCCCAAAATTGGATTCGAAACCATCCTTTGTATTATATTTCTTCACATTCAATACTCCAGCATTATTCACAAGAATATTCAATCTATCATACTTTGATTTGAATTGATTAGTGAATGATTTTACACTATAAAGGAAGTGATTTGAAAAAAATAAACAATATGTCTTAAATAGTGGGTATAAAAGGGATTATAAAATGCATTCAGTATTAGGCATATAAAAAAATTTAATTAAACCATTATTTTACCTTTCAAAGGAGGATAAATCCAATTCCAACCATTCAACATCAACATCTTTGTTCTCCTTTTTCAAATCCTCCAAGATACTCAATGATTTCTGTTTATCTCTTGATCCAATTATTACTTTACATCCATTCAAAGCAAGATTTTTTACCACTTCATATCCTATCCCACAATTTCCTCCAGTGACAATAGCAATTTCGTTCTTCAAAATGGGGATAGAGAATTTCAACCTCTTTTTTCTCATTTGATCCAATATAACATAGAATCCCAACAAAAAATTTTTGATAAATTCGTAAATATCTCTCAATTTTAAATATAATTCTTTTATCATTTCTTTTTTTTTATAATATCTTTAATTTTCATAGATTCATGATAAAAGAAAACAAAAAAAATAAAAGAATTCATCAATTTTTTTAAATCCTCAGGTGATTTGCTAGAAAAGGTAATGATTGTTGTTTTGTTGTAAAATCAATAAAAACTAATTATTTAGACCTTTAATGGAATGGGTTGAAGCAGTAAGATAAATTGGCTTTGATAATTGGCCTTTCTGTTGGTATTCCATTTTTGATTATCATCGTTGTTTTTTCAATATTGGTTCTAAGACGCCTTTCAAAGAATAGGGTTGATCAATTTTGTTTTCAATCACAATCAAGGAAATTTTAAAGAAAATGAGTCTCACAAAGAAATGACAACATGGAAAACAGTTAATAATGAAATGTATAAATATCAAAAATAAATCTTTTCAAGAAAAAAATGCACAATCCGGGAATCGAACCCGGGCCAACTGCTTGGAAGGCAGCTATTATACCATTTAACTAATTGTGCTTACTTTTTTTTTGAAATTAAAGAGAATTTTTACATATTTAAATTATTCTATTCAAATGAAAAATAAATTAAAAATAATGTTTTAAAAATAATTTAGATTTGATTGTTTGCTTATTTGAAACTAATGAATCAAAATTATTCAATGAAGAAAGAACTTATATTTTTTATAAAAAATTAAAATAAATTAATATACCGAGGAAAAAAAAATGAAAGCAATTATCTTTCTTCTTTTTATCATATCTGCAAAAATGCAGACACCTATTGTAGATTGTGTTGGATTACAAAATATGCAAGTGATTAAATTTATTTAAATTTTAAATTAAAAATTTAATAGTGAAAAATCCAGATAGGTTTAAATGGGACCTACATTCTCATGAATGATTTAGATTGTTCTGGTTTTCCATTCACTCCAGTCGGAAATTTTCCGAGCCCATTTTTTTGTGGTAAATTATATTTTAATCTCAAAATCGAATCATTATCTTGCAAGATATTTTTTAAAAATTTTGTAAAAAAGGAATTTTAGATGGAAGAGGATATTCAGTATATAATTTGGATATATCTCAAAACATAGATTATGTGGGATTAATAGCTTATGGATACACAGCCACAGTCAAAAATATCTCGTTTATAAATATTACTGTCCAATCAAATGGGAACAATATTGGTGGGATTTTTGGATATTGTCAATATTGTAATTTGGATAGTGTAATTTTCAATTCTTCTGTTGGAAATTTAATTTCGGGAATTGGAAATGGGAGTGATGTGGCTGCATTCATAGGAAATGCATATTATTGCTGTATTAAAAATTCTTTGATTCAAAATACCATGGTGAATGCAACTAATTATGATAGTGTTGGAAGTTTTGTTGGATATTCAAATGGATTCATCTTGGAAAATTCTCATAATATTGGTTTTCCTCAAGATCCTGACAAGAAAATTATTATTGGGAAAATTAATATTGGTAAAAAAATAAATAAAATGTATAAATAATTTTTTTTAATTTTTATGTTAGGTTCTGTGGGAGGACAATGTATCGATGTGTAAATTAAAAATTTTTTTCATTATTTATTATTTCACATTCGTAAACTATGACTTCAGTACAATCACGGACTCTGGAACAAGTAATGGAGTATTGTTTGCAAGTTCCCATAATGTGGGAGGGTTATGTGGAACAGCTGAAGATTTAATTATGGATAAATGTTACGTAAAGTCTACTATTTCCATTTTTGCTTCTTCTTCACTAAATGTTGGTGGTATAATAATTAATTTTTCAATTTAATTTTATTTTAACATTAAATACTCAAAGGTTTGATCGGAGGTATACGAATTTTTTTTTCATTTTTCATTTTTTTTTTCACATTAATTATAACTATTTTTTTTTTCAAATTTCAAAATAAATAAAAGTGTATATCATGAATGACCCAGGTAACAAAATTATTTCATAAATAAAATTTATAAAAACAATTTTAAAAATAGGGAATTATTCAATAAGTAATGTATACTCAAAAGCTTCCATAACAGGGAGCTCTACTGTTGGAGGGTTAATTGGGTAAAAAAATAAAATTTTTCAAATTTTTTTAATTTTTTGTTCACATTTTTCAATTTGAATCATAATTAATTTAATTTTTTTTAAAGAAATATCCTTCAACAGATATTTGATGGTTCGTTTCTCTATATCAATAATACATATTCTTCTAATGTTATCATCGCTTCATCTGCTGGTGCATCAATAGGTTCTATTTCAAATTCAAACACAAACTGTTCCTTTACAAACGTTTTTTTCAACAACGAAACCAGCATGTACAATGGAGTTGGTAATGGATTGAATTGCTTTGACCAGACATCTCCTATTGGTTATACTTGTTCCGATCTTTTTAAACAAATATTATTTGTGTATAACCAAAATACTATTTGGTCAGGGGATAATCTAATCACTGGTAAGAAAAAGAAAAATTTTCAATCAGGAAATGTTTTTAATTTTAAAGAAAAAACACTCAAACTTTATTTTAAAAACAAGAATTTTAATAATTTTTTTTTTATAAGAATATTCTCCGACTTTTGGCTTTTGTAATTGTACAGTTGGATGTAACTTTACTTGTAATGGAGTTAACAATTGTTCAAGTAACGGTACATGCGTTGGTAGTTATTTTTTTATTTCTTTAATTTATTAAATTCTTTTTTTTTTTATTGAAAGGGAATGATACTTGTTTGTGTAATTCTGGATATTCTGGAAGTGATTGTACTGATTTTAATTGTAATTTATTCAACAGCTGTTCAAGTAATGGTAATTGTACAGGTAAATCTAGTTTTTAAATTTTTTTTTTATTTTTTTAGATTTTTTTTTTGAAAGGTCCTAATACTTGTTTATGTGATTCCGGGTATGCAGGGACAGCTTGTACACAATTTGATTGTGTTGCTTGTTTGAACGGGACGTGCAATGGTAATTATTTTTTAGTTTAATATGTTATAAAAACTAAATGTTTTTCTTTTTAAAGGACCAAATGTATGTACTTGTGACATTGGTTTTTGTTCGTCTGATTGTTCTGTTAATGTTGGATGTCCTACTCTTTCTGAAACTCCAACACTCTCTTCTTCACTACCTTCAACAAATAATCCAACTTTTGTTCCTTCCACATTAATACCAACAGCCTCTACCTTGGAACCTTCTACTTTAATACCTTCAACTGAATATCCTTCTTCCATTCTTCCTCCTTCTACATTCTCACCATCCGATTCTCCATCAACCATTTTTCCTTCGAATTGTTTTTATAATGTTCCAAATTGTGAAAAATGTGGAAATAAAGTTCTTTTAATCAACAATATTTCTTCCCTTTTCGAAGTTTCATGTGTTAATACCATTAACGGATGGATTTATTCTTTTTCAATTAAAAATAATTCTACAACTACAATAATAATAAATGAATTAGTAAGCCTCAATTCAACAAGTATTATTATAAATGGAAATTTAAACCAAACTTCTAATTCAGAAATCCTTATCTTTTTAAATAACAACAATCTCAATAACAATATCAGCATTTTCTATGTTTCTGGATGTTTATACTTAAATGGAAATACTTCATTTGTTTTTAATGAAAGACCAAATAATAGTTCAACAAATGAAATATATCTTTTCCAATACAATTGTTCTACACCAACAAAATTTTCACAGTCACAATTCAAAGTAACACCCACTTATGAAAAAAAAAAATGTGACAATTATTCTACAAATGTTATCAACCAACAAAACTCTATTTCTATTTCTCTTTCTATAAGTTTGAATGCGAATTGTAAAGACAAATTGGCTTTGATAATTGGTCTTTCTGTTGGTATTCCATTATTATTGATTATCATCGTAGTTGTTTCAATATTGGTTCTAAGACGCCTTTCAAAGAATAGGGTTGATCAATTTGTTTTCAATCACAATCAAGGAAATTTTAAAGAAAACGAGTCTCACAAAGAAATGACAACATGGAAAACAGTTGATAATGAAATGAATAAATATTAAAAATAAATCTTTTCAAAAAAAAAAATGCACACTCCGGGAATCGAACCCGGGCCAACTGCTTGGAAGGCAGCTATTATACCATTTAACTAATTGTGCTTACTTTTTATTTGAAAATTTAGTTAATTTTACAAATTTAAATTATTCTATTCAAATTCAAAATAAGTTAATTTTGATTTTGTTTGTTAACTTATTTGAAACTAATGAATCTAAATTATTCAATGAAGAAAGAGTTTAATTTTTTCATAAAAATTAAAATAAATTAATATACAGGAGAAAAAAAAAATGAAAGCAATTTTCTTTCTTCTTTTTATCATATCTGCAAAAATGCAGACACCTATTGTAGATTGTGTTGGATTACAAAATATGCAAGTGATTAAATTTAATTTTTAAATTAAAAAGTGATAAAAAGTTCAATGTAGAAATAGGTAAATTATCAGATGAAAATATCGTTTATTTTAAACAATTTTATTAAAGTCTGTTAATACTTCACCATTTTTGATCGTTCAAAAACATAATAAGTTGAGAAACTACAGCCGAATTGATTGATCTGTTCATTAATGCCATTCCAATAGCAAAATCGAAGGTCATTGATGAAGTTTTTCTATATTCCCCTGGATGACTAGAACATGCAAAAAGCCAATTTTTCATATGATCACAAACATTACATTTTGTACATTTGATTCTCGCTCTTGAAGATAAATTTATTAAACCCGAATCACCTGCGTGATACCATTGAGTAATTGTTTTGTTTGAGCAATTAACTGCAGGACAGGCTATATTCAAAACACACCAATTTTCTGACATTCTTATTCTATTCTTGTTGTTATTTTTTTTTTTTTTTTTTTTTTTTTTGAAGATTTTTTGTTAAATTTTTTTCAAATTCTTAAAATATAATTCTTTCTTAAAATATCAATCATAAAATTTAATTTCATGAACAATCATAAAATTTTATGAATAATTATTTCTGTAAATAAAAAATTTTTTGAAATTTTGAAAAAAATATAAAAAAAAAATCAAAATAACCTTGTACGATGGATTACTTTTACAACAAAAAAACCAACAAAAAGAAACCACAAGATCCCAATTTCAATCATCAAAACAATTTCCAAGACAATTATCACCACCAAGATTATAATAACAACAATGGGAACATGCAAATATTAAACAAAAAGGAAAAAGTGATCACTTCTTACAAACAAGAAGTCACCTACCAAATGTTCATGAACATGATGGAATCTTTTGAGAATGTGATTCATCTTGTAGATCCTCTATTTCAAAAAAGTATTCCTCAAACAAACTTGAACCGTCCAGACAGAGATAATATTAATGTAGCATCTGACCTTTTCAAAACCCAATTGCTATTATGGAAAAGGCAAGTGGGAAGAATTCCAGAATACATTCAAATGAATTACAAAAATGAGTTCTATGGATGGGTGAATCAATCTAAAGTGGGAGAATGCAAAATCCCTGAAATCAAATTCTATCTCAAAGAAATCAATGAGGTTTTGCATGGAAAAGGACAAATAATGGAAGAAGTGAGAATGGTAAAAAATTCTGAGAATCATCTTTTTTAAAAACAAACTTTACTTTTTCATTTTTAAAGATGAACAAAAAAAAGGAACCCAACATGCAAGAAGTCCAACAAGTGTTTGTGAACACACAATCCTATTTGAATCAATCAAGAAATCAAGAAACCATGAACTTTCCAAACAGAGGTCCTATCTTCAATGGGAATTCTGAAAAAGGAAAGACAGAAGTGGAGAAAATTAGCAAGAAGGTTGACAAACAAATGAAGTTCTATCCAAATGAAGATGATATGGGCGATGAAGAACTTTATTGATTAAAAATATAATTTGTTTTACAAATAAATTAAATTAATTTTATTAGTATCTTGTGGAAATCTTTTCAAAAAGTTTGCAATGTCTTCATCTCTATTTACTCTTTTCAAGCAACATCCACTTTTCTAAATCTTCCTTCAAACTAAAAAATTGAAAATATAAAGTATATCATTCAACAATGTTTAATATCTATAGATTAAACATTCTTATTTTTTTAGTTTTTTTTTTTTATATTTTAAACTTTATTTGAATTATCACCAATCATTTTGATCTTGGTTTTTAATAAAAAATAAAAAAAAAATTGATTTTTAAAAAAATGGCAAGAAGAATTCAAAAAGAACTTCAAGAATTGAAAAAAAATCCAATACCAGATATTGATATCTCTCCCAAAGAAGATAATCTATTCCATTGGATAGCATCTATCAAAGGACCACAAAATACACCCTATGAAGGAGGTATTTTCGTATTGGATATCAAATTTCCTAATTCCTATCCTATTGAGCCCCCCACTGTTAATTTCGTTACCAAAATCTTCCATCCAAACGTAACCAATGATGGAAAAATTTGTGTGGATATATTAAAGGAGACTTACAATGCTTCAATCACAATGACACAAATACTATTGATAATCATTAATGTATTTAATGATCCTAATCCAGGTAATTAATTTATAACAAGAGAATATAAACTCAAAATCATTTTTTTTTTTTATTTAATGATAAAAACAGATAATCCATTGCAACCGGAGGTAGGTAATTTGTATAAAACAAATAGGGAAGAATTCAATAAAATAGCAAGACAATGGACCCAAGATATAATGAATTAAAAAAAAAGGCTTTGATCAAAATAGATCATAGAGAATCAAATTCAAAATTCATTTAAAAATAAAACGAAAATAAAGCAAAATTTGAAATTAAAAAATAAAATTTTTATTTTTTATTGAATAAATATTTAATTTTTAATTTTTGAAACAAATTTTCTTCAATCGATACAACTAAATACGATCCTGTTCAAAGTGCCAAAAGAATTTTCATCCTTTCCCATATCACCAATAAACTCGAAACGAACAAGACAATCATCCAAAAAGGAGAAAACACGCAAAGTGGCAGTGAAAGTCTTGGAGAGAGAATCAACAGAAGGAGGATTCAAAACTGTTACATTAGAAAACTGTTTGTCTAACAAAGATTCGAAAGAAACGTACGAATTGTGCCAGTTCCACTTTAAAAATCTCCAAGAAGAAGGAAAACTGTCATTTTTGTCGAATTTGATCATATCAACGATCCCATTCTCTTTGCTTGACTTTACTCCGAATTCTAGCTTGAGTTCTTCGAAGACGTTCCTCATTTCTTTCTCTTTCATCTTGTTGAGCTCGAACCCTGCGAGCGGGAAGCAGCGCGGTGTTTGGAGGAAGATCCTCCAGGTGAAGTATTGGATGGGAAGTCCTTGGCTCGTCTTTGTGGGGTATCTTTTCATCCACTCTTTCTTCCAAAGTTCCTTTTTCAAAAAAATAATAAAAGTTTAATAAAATGTTAAAAAATTTAAATGAATTCATCTTTTTTATCAAAAAAACATAATTTGAAAATATTTGCTTTAAATGACGAGTTTATTTAACTTTATCTCACAGTTCTTAAATTATTTTATGGTTTTTCTTTAATTATAAAAATGAATACATCTTTTTTTTTTTCCGTGAGTAACTTTATCTTTATTTCTTTGATATTGTTTTGATCAATAGTAATATTAAAGTTAAAAAAAATCATTTCATATGATAGTCTAAAGTTATCATCTGATCATTTCATGTCTATATAATTTTTAAAGGTCTTTGTATATTTTTAATTTGGACAAAAAATACTCAATATATTCAATGAACATCTGATTATAAAACATATATCCTTCCCATAATCAAATTTAATCGATATATCTTTTCAAAAAAAATTTTTGAGAAAATTTCTTACCTGATCTGCCATTATATCAAAATTAAAGAAGGCATTCCATTTATTGCACACCCTCAAACATCTCCCGAATTCCTTGACACCTAAATTCTGGAATATCTTGATCATCACCTTACGAGGCACCATCTTTTGGCCAAAAGAGACATACGTGATGTTCCTGAACTTATCCCTCAATTCCTCTTTCATCTCCTCCTCTTCCTTTGTCTTTATCTCCTCTTTGTTCACTATTTTGTTGATATTCACTTCTTGCTTTGTATCTTCTTCTTTATTGGATGCATAATCTTGTTGGGATTCGACTATCAATAAATAGATAGCTATGAAAATGGGGATGATAGATATAATCCCTATCACTATATAAAGAATATTCATTCTTCTTTTCGATTTTTTTTATTTTTTTTGATAATATTAATAAACTGAAAAATTTAAAAAAAAAGACTTTAAAAATAAAATTAAATCATTTTCTGAAAATCTTTCTAAACTACACTTAAAGTTTTGATTTTGTCCATTTTTCCTTTACTATTTTTTTTAATGATTTTAAATTAATTAGTAAAAAAAAAAAATTTAATCAAATAAAAATAAATTTGATTAAACAATTTTTTTTGGAAATTTTCTTTTATTTTTGTTTCGAATATTATTTATTTTACTATTTTATTTTATTATTTATCAAATTTTTTCTATTTTTTTTTTTTATTTTTTTTTATTTAAATATGAGAGGGATCAAAAAGTAAGACCACAAAGTTAAAAACAAGAGGGCAACGAAATTGAGCATCACTCCCACCTTTAACATCTCCAACACTGTCAATTTTTTGGTGGAGAAGACGATGGTATTTGGAGGGGTTGCTGCGGGAAGAGCAAATGCAAATGAACATGAAACTAAAAAATAATAAAATAATAAAATAATAAAAAACAAAAAAAATATAAAATTAAAAAATAAATAAAAAATAAGAATAAAAATAAAAAATAAAAAATAAAAAATAAAAAATAAAAAATAAAAAATAAAAAATAAAAAATAAAAAATAA
>JAMYWO010000609.1:980-14083 GCA_024220525.1 Cochliopodium minus | reverse complement strand
ATTAAAATGAAGATTATTATTAAATATTTTTTTTTATTGAAATTCCCACAATACAATAGAACCATCATCCTCAACACTAAATACAGAAGAACAAAAAGAAAGATATGTTTGGAATGAGATTTGAATCGCTGCAAAACACATTGCTGATCGAAAGAATAAATAATGATTTCTGCCAGTAGAAAGCCAAATGAGACTTCCATGTGGAGATTCTCAGTCCACAAAGCAGTAGAACATTAGAAATCTCGATTTTAAGCTAATCTCGATGATTTCAGGAATCGCATGCGGAAAAAAATGCAAAAGTTGGGAAGACGAACATGAAGGGCAGCTTGCTTGCATTTGGATGATGCGCTGTAATGACTTGAAGTTGTTCGAGTCTTTCTCTTTGAGAGAAATTGATGATGTCAGAAGAAAGATTATTGTTGACCTTTTTTTTGAATTAAATTAATATTAATTTAAATAAAAATCAAAATAAAATCAAAAATAAATAAAAATTAAATAAAATCAAAAAATAAAATTTAATAAAATAAAAATAAAAAATAAAAAAATAAAATAAAAATACAAATGTGAATGCAAAAATAAAATCAAAAATAAAAAAATAAATAAATAAAAAATAAAATTAAAAAATAAAATCAAAAATAAAAATAAAAATAAAAATAAAAATAAAATAAAAATAAAAAATCAAAATTCAAATCAAAATCAAAATAAAAAAAAATAAAGTCAAAAAAATAAAAATAAATAAAATTAAAAATTAAAAATAAATAAAAAACAAAAAATATAAATATAAAAAAATAAAAATATAAAACACAAATGTGAACGCAAAAATATAAAAAAAAAGAAGAAGAAGAAAATTCTGGGTACCTTTGTTACAATATGAATGTGTGACTTTGTTTTTACGAAAACTCTCTCGCGTCGAGTAATAATCACAGACTCAATGTTCTCAGGAATGCTGATGTGGTCCAAAGAAGAATCAACGAGGTTTCCCACAACAAGGATGTGTTTGTCGAAAACACAGGCGCACTGTTGACTGGAATGGTAAGGCGAAAGCATGGAGAGAGGATAGTTGAATGTCTCCACGTTCATTACTTGTAAAACTTTGTTCAAAAACTTTTCGTAGGCCAAGTTTTGTTCGAACTGCACCATTCCGTTTCGGAGTACCAAGTTACCTAAACGAAAAGTTTTTTTTTAATACATGTATTAAGTATTTTTTTAATTTCATTTTATATTTTTTATTGGTTTATTTTTTAATTTTTATTCAAGAGTTTTTTTATATTTCATTATTTTTATTTTTACTTTTATTTTTATTTTTATATTTTTTGTTGGTTTATTTTTTCATTTTTATTATTTCAATCTTTTTTTTATTTCAATCTTTTTTTCAATCATTATTTTATTTCTTGTTATTATATTTATTTTATTTTATTATTTCATTTTTATTCACTTTTTTATTTCAATCTTTTTTTTATTTCATTATTTTATTTCTTGTTATTATATTTATTTTATTTTATTATTTCATTTATTATTTTTTCAATCATTTTCATTTTTAACATTTTTTTTTTTCAATCTTTTTTATTTCATTGTTATTTTTGATGTTTTATTATTTATTTCAATCATTTTCATTTTTTATTTTTTATTTTTTATTTTTTTGTTGTTATTTATTATTTATTTTTCAAAAAAAAAAGGTGAAAAAAATTATTATTTACCTAAAGGTTTGTTGTGGGACAATGCAAAAGGAGATTCCGAACGGTTGAGAGCATTTGAAAAATGGTAATTCTCCCATTCCTCAACGTTCTTCTTCGACTGAAAGGTGAACTTAAACTCGTTGAAGTGATCGAAGAGGATAGAGCTCTCTTTGGAGACTAAAAGGAAGGATTTTTGGAAGTTCACTGTTTGAATGGGTGCGTTGAATGGTGTGTTTCCTTGGTGAACTTTTCTTTCCTTAAAAAGGGGAGCTTGAAAAAAAATAAAAATAAAAATAAATAAATTTGAAAAAGAAAAAAAAAAATATGTTTGTTCAAATAAAAAAAAAAAAAAAACGAAACAAAAATCATTCATAGAAAAAATAACAAAAATAAAAAAAAATGAAAAAATAAATATTATTCATATTTCTTGTTAAAAAAAAAAATCAAATTAAAAATAAAAATAAAAATAAAACTTTAATAATTAAAATTTTTAATAATTTTTAATTTTCTAAAATGAAAAAAGATTAAAAGAAATTATAAATAAATAAAAAGAATAAAAAAATAAAAATAACGAAAAATAAAATAAAATAAAAAAATAAAAAAATTTCCACCATTATTTCCTTTTATTTCACCCAAATATTTGAACTCTTTCAACTTGGACAACTTTTCTACAACTTGCACAGCGTTGTATCGCTCCTCAGGAGAATTCTTCCAACAACCAGTGATGACATCGACAAGAACAGGGTTGGTGGTTTGGGGGAGGGTGGGTCTCAAGTGCTTCAACGCAATCGCTTCTTTGATCTCCAATCCCTCGTTTTTGAACCTGGTGGCTCCGTTCTCTTCTATCACTAGGTATTCTTTGTATTCTTGAAATAAATAGTCATTGATGATGCATTCAGCCATTATCATTGAAAAACTGGAATCAAAAAAAAATACAAAGTGTTTGAAAAATAATTAATACTATATTCATCATAATAAAATCAAAAAAAAAAAAAGTAAATTAAAAAATAATTATTTAAATTGAAAATAATTACGTAAATAAATAATTAAAAAAAGACAAATAAAAAAATATTATATAAATAACTAAAAATATTTAAATTTTCAAAAATAAAAAAGTAAATTAACAATAATTATTTAAATAAATAATTAAAAAATAAAAAATAAAAAATAAAAAAGAATATTAAATGATAACTAAAAATAAATAAAATGATAAATTAATAATAAATGATTAAAAATCAATATAGTAAGTAAATAAATGAACAAAAATTAAAAATGATGAAAGAATAAAAATTCAAAAATTAATAAATAAAAATAGAAATTTTTTGCCTGTAAATATCTGCAGAACTGTCAGAATTTCTGGCTTGAAAGACTTCAGCTGGCATCCATTGGAACGAACCCTGTCCCATCTTCTTCTTGGCTCCAAGTCTTGTACTCAAACCAAAATCTCCAAGTTTTGCGCAAATGTAGTTTGGATTCAAAGATGTAATGAAAATCTAATGGAAACAAATTTAAACGAGAATAAAATATCAAAAAAATAAAAAATATATAAATAAATAAAATTAATTAAAAATAGATAAAAATAGATAAAGATAAAAATTTATTAAAAATAAAAAATAAAAAATAAAAAATTAAAATAAATAAAATAAACAAAAAATTAAAATAAACAAAAAAGAAGAAAAATAAAAAATAAAAATAAATAAAATAAAAATAAAAATAAAAATAAATAAAATAAAAATAAATAAAATAAAAATAAATAAAATAAAAATAAAAATTAAAAAAATAAAAAATAAAAAATAAAAAATAAAAAATAAAAAATAAAATAAACAAAAAAAAAAGAAAAATAAAAAATAAAAATAAAAAGAAGAAAAATAATAATAAATAAAATAAAAATAAAATTAAAAAAAAGATGATAATAGAAATAAAATAATAATTTACATTTGGAGATCTTATATCAGAATGTACAATAGGAGGGCTCAACGTATGTAAATACTTTAATGAACGAGCAATGTCAAGGAAGATGGTGTAAAAGGTGTCGAGAGGAATGCTGACCTTGGGCTCGTTTTCAGGGAAAGGAACTCCAGACAAGAAGAGATACTCTTTGATTTTCTCGTCGTCTGTTTTGTGCAAGATCTGGAACAAGTTGGGGAGGGGGCAATATTCCATTACGATCAGAATTTTCTCGTCTTGGTGGCTGATTCCGTAGAGTTTGATGATGTTAGGGTGAACGATGGTTGACAAAATAAAAATCTATTTTTTAAAAAAAAAACACGATTTTGAATAAAATATTAAAATAAATTTATTGAGTTAAATAATTAATTGATACCAAAAAAATGAAAAATTTTCATAATACAAAAAATAAAATAATCTTATAAATAAATTTTATTGAGAAAATAAAATATTAAAATAATCACAAGAAAAAATCTTTTGAAAAAGACAATAATAAAAATAATAAAAATTTTAAAAAACAAAAAATGAATGTAATAAAAAAATTTAAAAATAAACTAAATATAATGTTAAAAAATAAATTGCAAATAAAAATATTAAAATAAAATGTTAAATTAAAAAAATTACTTCTTGATTAATTTCCCTAAATTTTTCAAGCGATATCTCGTGAGAATTAGCAATTTCCTTGACCGCAACTTCAGTCGAAAGCTTGACAGAAGTGGTTTTGTAAACCGAGCCAAAACTTCCCTTGCCAATCTCCTCGAACTCCTCCAAATCGTCGATCTTGGGGATGTGAGAATAGACGATATCAGGGCAGATGCTAGAAATGGAACAAGTGACTTTTTCATCTTGAAGACCGATGGAGACAGTGATTTGAGATTTCAAATAAGCTTTGATGATCTTGGTGATGTTCTCTCTCAACTTTGTGCCCTTGCTGTCTTTGACCACAACCAAATGACGGATTCCCTTTCTCTTTTGGCCGTAGAGGATGGTGACCAAACTGTCGACGGTGTTGACGACCTTGGAGAGGACGTCGATGTAGCCGTGCTCCTTCTGGGAGTTCTCCGTGCAGAAAATCTTGAGAAGTTTCTTCTTTTCTTTCATTTTGATGAGCACTTCTTGCTTGGTGATTTTGTCCTTCAAATGAGCACCGTGCTTCCACAAGTCCACCTCAAGAGAATCGTTCCTAACAAAGCTCACAATGAGTCTGGGAAACAAACTCGACGCAATAGAAAAAAAGTGGTATTCCCTCTTGATGCTTGCTTCCTTTATCTCCTTGACCCTACTTTCACTCAACGTGCATCCTCCCCCAATCAAAGAAGGAACAATAAAGTTGTCTCCTTTGGATTCCCTGAAGATGATGTCGAATTTCTCGAGAAGCGTGAGCAAATACTCTCTTTTCACGGTGGAATAGTTCGGCCAGATCTCCTCGAGGTACCCATAAGGAACCAGGCCATTCTTGAATGGAACTTTGAACGATACAAAGTCGGTCATTCTATGAGCGAGCCATTGGGGATCCAAAACAACGAAATCGCACAACTTTGGTTCGTCAATGAAAAGAATGAGTCCCTTCATCGAAAGAAAGGAAATCGCCCTCATTATTTCGTTGGTAGATTCCACCAAAGGTTTGAAATACTCCAACACCTCGTTCATGGGCAACACGGGAAATATCTTTTGTACATTCTCTTCTTTTTCGTTGTTCGACTTTGATATTTTCAAAGATTTGAAGAGCACGTCTGAAGAAGACATCCCCTTTCTTGCGTTGATGAAATACTCGAACACTCTTTGGTAAAAGTTTGGCTCGTCTGTGAGAAAATAGCTCCTCCCGTTCTGCGACTTTGTCTCTATAACTTCTATTATCTTTGCTTTCAATTCTTTTATACCATTCCTTTTTAAAAAAATTTTTTTAATAATTTTTCTTAATATTTTTTTATTTATTTTATTATTTTATCATTTTTAAATTTTTTTAAATTTTTAATTTAATTTTTTTTTTAATTTAATTTTTAATTTTAATTTAATTTTTAATTTTAATTTAATTTTTAATTTTTTTTTTACCCTTTTGTGCATGATATAAACAATATATCTTGAATAACCAAATTTCCTTTCACTTGTTTTGGCAACTTTGAATTGATGTTAGAAACAATGTTCTTCAAACTTTCCTCCACAATTTTCTTGTCTATTTTATCAAAATGGGTCCCAACAAAAATTACATGACTCTTTGATTTTGACTTTAAAAAAAAAAAAATAAATGATAAATGATAAATAAAAATTAATTGAAAAAAAATAATAAATAAAATTTAAATATTATCAAAATTTTATACTTTAAAAGAAAGAAATTCAGCCCAATACAAAACTCTATCAAAATAATTTTCTTCCGATGCGTTAAAAACTAATAAATACAAACTCTTTTGAGTAAGAAAAAACTCGTGCGAAGGAAGGAAAACTTGTTGTCTAAAATGAAATCAAAAAATAAAAATTTATAAATTTTAAAAATAAAACGAAGAATAAAATAAAAATAAAAAAATAAAATAAAAATTTAACCAAAAATAGAATTTATAAAATGAAAATTTTTTACCCTCCAAAATCAAAAATAGACAACTGTATTTCTGTTTTGTTTGTGAGCTTCATGGTGATTGTGCTCAACTCTATACCGTTGGTGGAAATATTGTTATATTTTGGAGTATTTTTTTTCAGATTTTTGACAAGATGGCTCTTTCCAACACCTTGAAAGAAAAAGAGTTTATCAAAAATTAATTATAAAAATAAATAAAAATAATAAAAAAATTTAAAAAAAATAATGAAAAATAATATAACAAAAAAATATAACAAAAAAAATAAAAAATAAAAATAAAATAAAAAATAAAATGAAAAATGATAAAAATAATAAAAATATAAATGAAATGAAAATGAAATGAAAATGAAATGAAATTAATATTATGCCAAAGTAAAAATAAAAATAAAAATGTGTTTTCAAAAAAAATAAAATAAATATTAAATTAAAAAATGAAATAAAATAAAATAAAAATAAAATATAAAGGTGGTGACAAAAAATGAAAAAATAAATATTAAAATATAAAATAAAAACTAATGTATAAACAAAAAAACTGAAAATAAAAGAAAATACCTTCTCTCCCCAATAAAACAAGCTTGACTTGTCTCCAAGTCTTCTTCCCCTTGTCAAAATCCTTCAAATAAGCGAGAATGTCCTTGACCCCACTGAGGTGCTCATACTTCTCCTCGAGATAAAGCGACTCGACCACATTGAGCTTCCTCAACTGCGTCAAATTCCCCAGCGAAACGGGGAGCTCCTCTAAAGATTTACAATAAGAAACATCCAAGATGGTAAGCTTCTTTAGCTTTCCTATGTTGTGGTGGATTTCGTTGAGGTTCTTGCAATGGCTTGCGATGAGATTTTCAAGCAATTGCAAAGACCCTATGTCTTCGTCTATCTTCAGGAGCTCTTCGTTGTGGCTGAGGTCCAAGGTTACCAAAATGTTGGCGTAGCTGTATACTGCTTTTGGGATGTGTTGGAAATTGTATTGACTCAAAACAATCTTTAAAAATAAAACAATTCATAAAAAATAAATATAATAATCAATAAAATAAATAATAATCAATAAAACAAAAAAATAAAAACTACTTGATTTAAAAAAATAAAAAATTGAAATAATCAAAAAAGAGAATAAAATAAAAAAAATTGATTTTATAATCAAAAAAATATAATAAAATAATATTAAAAAAAAAATAAAAAAAATCTTTGAAAATAACAAAATTTTAAAAATTTTTTGATACCTTTTTAAATTCTAAATCCTTGTCTCTTATTAGTGAAGGTATAGAATTTGCTCTTGGTCTTGAAAACCCGGTGACGTTTTGAGGATTAAAAGTGAGGGGCAAAATGAGAACAGGATTCTCCTTGATTTCGAGATAGAAAAGATCGATCCTACTCTTGGGAAGAGAAGGAACATCGAAAACGTTGTTCTTGTTGATGATCAAACTCTTGAGCAAAGGCATTCTCTCGAAAATGTTTTCGCTGATAGAAGTGATTTGATTGTTGTCTAATACGAGCTCCTTTAACAAGTTTAAGGTGTAGGGAATATCGAATCTTTGGAGGAGATTGTTGGAAAGTTGGAGTTTATTTAGGGAAATGCAACTCTCCAAGAAGATGGGAACGTGTCTCAACTCTTTGTTCTCGCAGATGATATGCTTGATTTTGTAAATGTCGATTTTGTCTCCGAAATGAGCTTGGGAAACGAGGATGTCCTTGCAAGTTTTGAAAACAACAGGAAAATCGAGGAAATCTCTGTGCTCATCCAAAAAAAGGGCAAGAGGGAAAAAAGAATCAAAGTTAATGGTCTCCTTGATGTTTTCTCTCGGATTGAAAATGTTTCCCAAAATAAAGACGTTCTTGTTACCGTACGCCATCCAGTTTTCTTTGAGAGGTATTTTGGCGAAAGAGTTTGAGTTCTGCTTGACCATTTCTTTGTACAAATTGGTTCTAGCATCCTCGATCAGATCTCTCACTATCTCGTGATTGTTGTCTGAATACAAAAGAATGGATCCGTCAGAACCGATCAAATAAATATTGTTGAAGATTATGTTCACGTCCACTTTGCTGTTTTCGTCATCCAACTCTAGATCTTTGTAGAGAAAATTGGAGATGACATTTAAAGATATGTCTATCATTTCATTCGTAAACCCTTTCTCTTGGTTTATTATGGTGGGTAAAACATGTTGCAATCTCCTCGAAAAAAACGTTTTTAATCTTACGACCATCTCACTTGTATCCCCATGTTTATTGAAGCTGGATATCTTTTCTATCATCTCCATAAGTGGTACCCCTTCGAGCAAGTAATTGGGCAACAAGTTTCCGTGTAAAACAGAAGGTATGTTAAACAACTTTTCTGTTTGGCTTTTTATTTTTTTAGATTGAGTATGATAATACAAAACATTCATTTGAATAAAATGAGGAATATTCATTCAAATATTATATTTGGGTGAATGGAATTAATTTTTCAAAATAAGATTTTTTTTTTGAATTTAAATTATTATGATTGATCACCATTAGTATTAAAATCGAAATTTAACGAATTTATATTCTGAAATAAAGTTTTGTTTTTAGTTATAATTATTTACTTTTGACCATGTTCTTGTGGTGAATTGATGAGATTGTTGATATAGTCATGCATATCTCCTAATAATAATTTTAAAAAATATTCTTCTTTGATTGGACAAAATCTCTTCTTCATTTCTGTTTTAATACATGCTCCCACCAATAATTTGTTGCGAATATAAATGCAACAATCGAAATTATCCTCCACTTGGAAGATATGGAAGAATTCTTTGTTCATATCCTCTGTTATATTCTCTTTGTAATGTTTTCCTATCAAAGTGAAGAAATGTTGGATATTTAAAGAAAGAAACTTTTGAGATTTGTTGGATAATTCTAATGGCAAAGTATAATGAAGATTCATTTTGGCATCTGGCTTATATATGAAGCATACAGAAAATAAGCTGTCTTTTGTCAACTTTTGCTTCTTATTCGACAATGTTTTCCTATTTTGATTATTGCTATCTATCTGTGTAGATAATCCACCCACAATTTGCCTTGGTGAATTTCTATTGGTCGATATTATTTCCCTCTCACCCAATCTCATCACCCATCTATCTAATTTGAATTCTGCTATTTTACTATTTTTCGATTTTTCATCTTTGGGAGAATTCATACGATCGACTGGGATATTATTATAAAGAAAAAATACAACCTATTTTTTTTTTAAAAGTATATTATGACAAAAATTTGAGGATGCAATCTAATATGTTGAAAAGAATTTAAAAAAATAATTTTGTGAAATATCTTCAAATATTTAATTATCTATTAATTGTATCTTGGAAATCACTTTATAACCAGTCTCCATATCATTTTGCATTTTGAATAAATGAATTTCTGTCAAATCTTGTGTACCAAAAAAATTAGATTTGAATTCCTCATAATGTTCTTCTTTGATTCCAGTCTTATTTCTTTTATAAAAAAAAAAAAAAAAATCAAATATGGAGGTTTATATTGAATTATTTACTGTCTTGCTTTGAATAAGGTCAAATGAAAATGAAGCTCTTTATCAAGCTTTTTTACCATTGTTGGATCAGATTCGAAGATATGCTTATGAAAAGATTGAATAATGTTATTCATGGTTATCTTTCCATCATCATTGTTCACTTCGGCAAATACAACTTTATATATTTGAAAAAATAAATTTGGTAATGGTGATATTGAGGAATAATACCTCTATGATTTTTGACTTGTAATATTTGCAATTTAATTAACCAAATAATCTATATAAATGAAAATATACACCTATAGAGAGTTAATTAAATAATTATTGATTGTTATTCTTACTGATTTATCCCTTTTATATTGATTGAGAATTTTTGATGTTTTTGAGTATAATTTTGTAATATTTCAATCAATTTCTCTTCTTTTTCATATGCATACAATACAAAGAAGGTGTAGTGATATGCGAGTGATTTTATTTTGAATTGTTCTATATTTTTGTCCTTACTACAAATATGTTTTACTACTTCACCCAAATTATTCACTATAATATAAAAAATTATTTTATAACAAAAATAATCCAAATAAATGAAATAATTTTACAAACATTTTCGTTATTTATCCTAAATGCCAAAAAATGGCTCGGTCTTATCTTTTGATAAATAAAATGAAGGGTAATTTTGTGAATAAAATGGAAATTTTATTAAACCTTTTTCATTTTTATTTAATTTTTCTAATGTATGAATTTATCATTGATGGATTGATATCATCATCAAAATAAATATAAAAATAAAAAATGAAAACGATAAATGAATTTAAATCACCAATATACCTTGATAATCCTTCTCAAAATGATCTTAATGATTTAATAAAGAACAGAAAGGTTGCAATCATTAAAAATTCATTAAATAATTGGAATGCTTTAAAAAAATGGAATATAAATTATCTTTTAGAAAAGATAGGAGAAAATACTCCTATAATTACGAGAGTACAAAACAAAATTGGAGAATTTCCAAATAAAAAAGAAACAACATTTGGAAGTAAATTATTTCCCTCAAATTTTAACCTTCTTTTTTAATTCTGTAAAAGGATATTCATTCATAATAAAGAATTTATAGAATATTGGAGATCAGATATGGAAAGCAATGATGATTATTACGATGAATTTCTCGGTTATTTCAATATAGAACAAAATTGCAAGAAATTACTCGATGATATTGACAACCTGGCAAGAAATACAAAACAAATATAAAAAATGGTTTCATTAATTTTTATATAGTACAAGAATGCAGAAGATAATGGAAATATATGGATTGGAAAGAAAGGACATTATTCTCATTTGCATCTAGATTGTAAATTTTTGATATCTCAAAGTATATTTCCTAAATAGTTGGAATTTAGATTATAATTTCAACCAATCCTCCTTAAACATTTTCAAAAGAGATTTATTTCATTAAATAAAGCACATCCAGGTAAAAACTTTTTGAAGATTGATTCTCAAATTTGAGATTTTTCTTTTAATTAACATTAGGATTTCTTTGTGTAATATCTGGAATAAAATCAGCCTTTCTTGTAGATGCATCAAAAACAAAAGATAAACTGCATCTGGCCAAAGGGAACACTGCGAATGTTAATCCAAACGATCTGCAATTCCCCACAGAGATTCACCAACATTGTTATCAGGCAGATATCCATTCAGGAGAGGTGTTATTCATCCCCCATTATTTTTATCATTACATAGGATGCAAGACAGATAACATTTCCGTCAATTTCTTTGTCTATCCTGATAAAGATGTTTCAAAAAGCAAGATATCAGACGATTCCATCAAGTACATCACAGAGATCAATCTCATCAAAGAGATCCAATCCCTCAAGAACAAGAAAGTCCCCGTCAACCAGATTTTAACGCAGGAACATCTTTTGAAGTCCTTGCTGTTGACCTCTCTGCAAGGTGGCTTGGATTTCAATTCGCAAATCTTGAGTGATCTTTTTGATCAATGTAAAGAATGGTTGGTCAATTTAGTCATTTTAAACTATTATAAAAACTAATCCTTATGAAGTTTTTTTTATACATCTTCCCAAATTTCTGAATTAGTTTCAAATTCAATACATTTACAAAAAATTTATTTTCAGCATATACATTATTTTCATTTGATCAAAAGCTTTTTCTCATGCTTCTGATGTTATTCATTATTTTCTTTTGGTGGCCCACTTTCTTGATCCCCATATCCTCCAAATCCTCATTTGTCAGCAAAAGTAGTGCAACCCCGTCTATCCCGTTCTCCACCAAAGAAGTCTTGTAAGATCCAAACCCTATTTTCTTGACCCATTTTGCCACCTTCGACACGCTCCAGGTTTTAGGATCTGTTTTGTCTTTTTGTGTATGTATCCTTGATGATTGGCATCTTAGTTTATCATCGCTTCTTTTTCCATCCATCTTGAATTCTATCTCGTATTTGCTTTCCAACTTTTTGAATTTGTATTTCACAATCTCGAATTCTTTATCATTCAGCCCTATCTTCTCCAACACCATTTCCCTATTGTTTATCATCTTTTTCAACTTGCTTCCATCCACCTTGTTGTTCATAATCATGCTGCTAAAATTTGAATGCCCCAAGCTTTCTTTCAACCAAAAGCATACCGTTTCTTCATTCCACCAAATCGGAGAAATGTTTTCTTTTGGAATTATATTCATTCTGTTCAGTTTGCTAATATCTATGTTGAAACTTTGCTTCTTCATTTTTTTTTATTTTTTATCTATTTTTATTTATGTTTTTGTCAAATCTCCAAATTTCATTTTTGTGAGAGAAAAATATTATAATAATCCTGTGCTTTTATAATATAATCTGGAATACTGATGATCTAATCTAACTGCTTTTCTATAGATCTAATATTAACCAAACAATGATTATGGATCCTATTTGTAAAGTAAGATGCATTCTTCCCTTTTCTCTGAGTAAAATTTAATGATATTTACTTTATTATAAAATTAGTTTTTGAATTATTGGATTGAACTTTTTAAAACATAAAAGTGATTAATTCTAATTTGAATTTTTTTATAATTCCGAAGATTTTAAAAAAATAGTTTTTATAAAAGTTTTTAATTTTAAAATATAAATTCAAAAAATACAAAAATTTCACTATTTCAATTTAAGTATCTCATTCTTCTGATGTTGTTCATTATTTTCTTTTGGTGGCCCACCTTCTTGATCCCCATATCCTCCAAATCCTCATTTGTCAGCAAAAGTAGTGCAACCCCGTCTATCTTGTTCTCCATCAACGATGCCTTGTAAGATCCAAACCCTATTTTCTTGACCCATTTTGCAACCTTCGACACGCTCCAGGTATTGGGATCTATTTTGTCTTTTTGTGTATGTATCCTTGATGATTGGCATCTTAGTTTATCATCGCTTCTTTTTCCATCCATCTTGAAT
>JAMYWO010000608.1:0-14206 GCA_024220525.1 Cochliopodium minus | reverse complement strand
TATTATAGTGATATTTTTATTTAATCATAAATTTTTCAATTTTGAATATTATTTTTGATCAAAAAAAAATACAAGTAAAATAAAGACAATTTAATTTATTAATTTTCTCTTCTGTGAAAAAATTAAAATAAAAATGCACAATATGAACTTATTAAATCCATTTGTTGGAGAAGATCTTTTAATTATTCTTTTTATGTTTGATCATTTCATATCTCAATTTCCATTCATCCACATTATCTCCCACATCAATCAAGTAAAAATATTTACCAATCGAAGAGTTTTCTATATGAGGAAACAAATATTTTCTCATCAATAGATATATCTTGTACCACAAAAATCCAAATACTAATCCTAGTATCACTCCAAAGAATATTTGATCATATGAATGATATTTTAATTTATATCTGCTAATGCATGTGAGCGCAGCACATGTTATGCTGGCTACACTGATTAGTATTTTCCAAATCTTTCCCACATTTTTTTTGTTGACCACAATCAATATAAAAAAGACCGCAAAAAATGTTATAAACTGACTGTGACTTGATGGCATTCCATAATCATTTTTTCCAAGAGAATAACATTCATCTAATATGATATATTTGATTATATTTAAAATTAAATGCTTTTTAGTTTTTTTTTTTACTTTGGAAAATGGGTCTTGGGTGTTTGATTATTTTCTTCAGACTATTTGACAATATCTCATTGCATACTAATCCAAATGCAAAAAATCCTATTCTTAGATCCCTATATAATAAAAACATCAAGAATAGAGTCACCAAAAGAAAGATAGGCGCCAATGTGAAAAAAGAAAGGATATATTCAAAGAGATGTCCTTTTTGATAAACAACGAAAGTTAATTTGAAGGGTATATGATTTTCCATTGATTTTATATATTTTCAAAATAAAAAAAATTTGTTATTCAATTATGGATGACGATATTTCCAATTATTTCATTGAGGATAATAAAGAAAGTGTAATGTTATCAAGAAAATTGAAGAGGCTTGTAACTGTTGGTCAAATCGAAAATGAGAAAATGATAGGTGGATTGCCTGTTGATATTCCAGGTCTCACAGGTATATGAAAAAACAGTCCCAAATAAACATCTTATCATTTTCATAAATTAAGGATCATCAATACAAATAGCTATTGATTCTCTTGTATCACATGGAGGAGGATGCGTAAAATGTAAAATCAATTTTATTTTATCACATAGTTAAAAATCAAAAATAATAGTGAGCAATGGCACATTTTTGATACATTCTCCAATCAAAATGAGGTTTGGATTCAACAAATATTTTCAATAAATTGATCAATTTTAAAGAAATGGTGTAAAGTTGATAGGGAGTGAAAACTCCATATTGAAGAAATGTGATAGTTGCACATTAAAATTGATCAGAAATGGAGATATAGGAGAAAGGGTATAAAAATCGAATTGGTTTACAAAATCTTAATGTTATTTTTATTTGATGTGAAAAAAGGATATATTGGTGAATGGATTATCAAACAGTGAATTGAATTTTGGGATGGGTGTGATAATATATGATGAATTGAGGCATAATGTTTTTTTTTTAATGTTTGAAATATAAATTTCCTTTTCTAATTCAAATTTAGTGAAGATATAAACCAAGTGACAATATCTAATATATCAGCAACAGATTTTTTTGAGAACATAATTTATTTAGATGCAGAATTATTAGGTTATAGCTAAACATTTTTATTTATTGAAATTCAATTTTTCATTTCTTTAAAAGGAGAATACAGATGTGACAGAGGAGCATCCATAACATCAAGCTGCTCTCTAATTGAAATCAAAGGCTGCGAAAATGTGTTTGTATCGAACATCACATTGGACGGAAACCAAGAAAAAAACGAATATATACCTCCTTCTATAGGAGGTGCTGTTTTTGTGGAAAGGAGCTCACATGTAGTTGTAGAGTCTTTAAAAATCAGTAATTATAATGGTAAATTTTAATTATTTTTAAATTAAGTTTTAAAATAATATTTAAAAAAAGGTGCAGGTGTTAGTGTTCAACAATCTGAAATAACTTCGGTTAGAAATTGTATTATAGAAAAATGCAAGTCTGGTATACAGATGGGAAGACTTATTCTTAAAAGTCAAATATATGGTAACGAACTTTGTAACAATGTGAACGGTAAAAAAAAAATTTATTTTTTCATAAAATGAAATGAAATATTTTATTTTAATGTTAGGTATTTCTTTGTCTCTTACTTCAAGCACTTGTGTCAAATCGAATAAAATATCAAATAACAAAGAGAATGGCATTCTTGTCCTTAAGAAATGTTCTAATAATATATTTGATTCCAACATTATAAGTGATAATGGAGGTAATCTTATGTCTCTTGGTTTTGATTTCGATATTAAAACTTTTTTTTTTTCTAGCCGGAATTAGACTAGAGGAAAGGCAAAAAACAAGTTCTCCTTTTAATAATCTTTTTCTCCAAAATTATGTCAAAGACAATAACACTTCTGGCTTTGTTTTAGATTCTCCATCTGAAAGTATTTTCCTTTTATTTATTTCAAAGTATTTAACAACCTTCATTTCCATTTTTTTAAACAAAGAGCTAGTTTTGCAAGAAAATACATTTACTTCAAAGGGCAAACAAAAGAATGCCATCTATGTTTCTAAAATATCCATCTGGCCAATTTCAAAGTGCCAGAATATAATCAGCGGGAAACATGAGAATGAAGGACTATTTCTAGAAGGAAACTAGATTTTGGAAAGATACAAATTAAATATTTTTCAAAAAGCTCCTATTTTATTTTATATCTAATAGTTCAACATATTTGAGAATAACCTTTAATCTACAAATATATTTCATTTATCTCCAATTTATATGCTCCATATATAAATTTATATTACACGTCTTCATTATTATAAATAATTTATTGGATCCAATTTTATTATTTGTACAAATCTCTTATTTGATTTGATAGGTCTTAAAGCAAATTGGAGAATTTTGCAATGGTTATGCACACTGCAATTATGATGATGAAAGTCAAATATAAAAGATCATTTCCAACATTGATCTTGATTCCCAGCAATTCAATCGTAAATAAAATGGGTTTCCTTTTTTCGATCATTTCTTGTTTAGCTCTTTCATCTAAAATGTCTTCATCTTCAAATATCCTTCTCTTTCTAATACTGTTCATTTTTTTTTTTTTTCATATATTGAGAAATTGAAGAAAATGTCAAAAAAAAAAAATGCAAAGCACACTCTCACATCTTTATAGAGAGGAAGTATTACATTTTACATGTAATCTATGTAAAAAGAAGACATTAGGATGCAGATATTATTGTAAATTTTGTGATGTAAATGGATATTCCTTTGATATCTGCAAGAATTGCTCGAATAATCATTTCCCAACACATCAGTTGACAATGTCAGAAAAAACAATCATCTCATTGAAGAAATATATTTTTATTGCTGATTCTGTGGGTAAATTTAAAACATAAACTCAACTTTCAATTAACTTATTGAAATCAATCAAGAAAATATGTTCCTCAATTATTCAGAAAAGAGGTGATAAAATTCGAGAATTTCTTTTATTTAATTACCCTATTAAAAGATTATTTGGGAAATTGAAGAGGAGATCAGAGAAAACCGATCAAACACCAATTTGCATAGAATATCTATCAGATGAAGAGTTGAAACAATTGGGGATAAAGAGAACCGATTTCTTAGCAAACATAGAAGAGGAAACGATAGAAGAGGATGAAGATTATGTAAAATTATTACAAATTTAATCTGCCAATTAAAACTAAACTTCTTATAGATAAACTTTTCCAAAGATTTTTATTATGAATGGATAACTTACAATGATGTTTACATCTTATCGAGATCCCTATCAACAGGACTAAGGAACTTGTACAAAAAAAACTCTATGGTGGGGATTTTCTCTGAAAATTGTGTTGAATGGTTCGTAGTAGACTTTGGATGTATTTTTTCAGGAATGGTTAGTGTACCCATCCACTATAATTTCACGGACGAACAACTAGTCCACATAGTAAACCAAACGCAAATGAAAATAGTATTCGTATCATCCGCCAATCTACCAAAAGTGTTAAGGAACACTCCTAAATGCGATGTTTTAGAATATGTAGTTTGTATTGAGGAGAGTTGGTATTTGGCAGAAAAAGAGAGGAGCGAATTTTTGAAAACGATGGGTGCTTCGGAAAAGGTCAAGTTAGTTTCTTTCAATGAGTTTCTTGTTAGAGATCCCAAAAGCTGGAAAGAAATAGATCCTATGACTTCAAAAGAAACTGCCACCCTTATTTATACAAGGTAAATCACTTTTTTTTATATAAGGAAGAAATAATTTTGTTTGTTCTATAAAAATAATCAATGTATTAGACAATTGTTATTTTAATTAAGTGTTGCATTAAATAAATAATTTTCCACAAGTTAAAAATTTAAATAATTTTATGAAAATGTTGATATAGTGGTTCTACTGGTATGCCCAAAGGGAGCATCATCACAGCTAAGATGTTGAATACAGAGTTTTTAGATCCTAGCCCCATTAACACTAAATTCAAAGACCTCCTCGCTTTCATTTTCGCGCCTCTCTCTTGGTCGAGCGAAAGAAGTTCTGCCTACGCATCTATGGCAATAGGAGGGAGAATAACTCTTTGGGGTGGTTCTATGGAAAGCTATTTTTTTGAAGCAAGATTAACAAGTCCCACTTATTTTTCTGCTCCTCCCAGAATATGGATAGTTTTGTACAACCAATATAAATCCCTGTACAATAAACGTTTGCTTGAATACAAACAAAATCCTTCAAAATTTTCAGATCTCACTCCCAATTTGATTGAAACAAACCTTCTCGCCAAATTCTCAAAAACTTTTGGAAATAGATTATTTCTGTAATTTCCCATTTATAGGAATTTTAATTTAATTTTTCTTTAGAATTTTTACAGGAGGTGCAAAAACACCACCAAAAGTATTTCAATTCATGAAAAAATGCTTTACCTGTGTTGTGAAAGAAGGTTTTAATCTTTTATTTTATTTGTTCATTTTACAAAAACATTTTTGGCAGGTTATGGGATTACTGAGGCAGGCACAATCGCCATAGACTCCATAAAGACCAGCAATGTTACAATTAGATTACAAGACCTACCAGAGATGGGTTATACTAGAAATGATAAGCCATACCAAAGAGGTCTTTTGTGGGTTAAGACTAATTATATGTCTCCAGGTTATTATGAGGATTTGGAGAACACTAAAAAGAATATAGATGAAGAAGGATACTTTAATACTGGAGATGTAACCTATTACTCTTTCATTTTGTATGATTAAATTTAATTATTCTTAATAGATTGTTGAATACGATGAAAAAACTAATCATCTAAAAGTTATTGACCGCCATAAACACTTTGTAAAACTAACTCAGTCTGTTTTCATCGCACCAGAGCATTTAGAAATCATTTTTGTGGAGAGTATATATGTGGATTTCGTCTACATCGACGCATCCATCGAGCAAAGTTTCATCTTAGCAGTAATTATACCCAATAAGAAAACTTCACTCGAACATGAAAAGGACTTCAAAGAAGTTATTCTCAACGACTTTAGGAAAATAGCAAAATTGAACCAGCTCCAAGGTTATGAAATACCTAGGGACATTCTCATCGAAACCGAAATATTCTGGACTCCTGACAATGGGTTGGTTACTCCCAGCTACAAAAACAAAAGAGAAAGCCTCTCAAAGTTCTACAGAACTAAACTAGACAAATTCTACAAGGAGCTCAACAAATTTGGAGACACACCAATTAATAACGAGATCTCTTCAAAAAATCAAAATAAGAGCAGAAATACTGTGAATGATATTGCAGAAGAACTCTGTGAAATCATGAGTATCAAATATGAACAATCTGTCATTGAAAGCACTATTGGGGAATTAGGAATAGACAGTATAGCTATTGTCCAATTTATTTTCGAGCTTAAAGAGAGGTTTGGAATCAAATTTCCGATAGGAAGTCTATATAATAAAAGCTTCAAAGAGATTTGTGAAATCATCCTTCAAAACAAAGAAAAAGACGTGGTGATCGAAAATAAAGAAGAGGTGATCGACTGGGACAAGGAACTACTAATACCTGAAGATATTTTAGAACTCTTCGCCAACTCAAAGCCTTTTCAACCAAAACAAAAAGACAATAAAGTTCTTCTTTCAGGGGCTACTGGTTTCTTAGGTGCTTATTTATTAAGAGATTTGCTTCAGAGCGACTATTGTTCACAAGTTTTTTGTCTGGTCAGAGACACTTCTTTCGAAAATGCAAAACTCAAGTTGATTAATAATTATAACAACTACTTTGGGGAATATCCTCTCTCTGCAAAACTCAAATTTGTGTTTGGAAACCTTTCAAAACCAAACTTGGACCTCAACAAAAAAGATTGGCAAGATCTTTCAGAGAATATTGATGTCATCATCAACAATGGAGCTCAAGTGAATGGGATATTGCCCTACTCTGTTTTGAGATTGCCCAACCTAAATGGGACCAAAGAAATGCTTCGTCTTGCTGTTGCTAATCACTTAAAGTTGTTTGTTCATATCTCCACAGTGTCTGTTTATGACAGTGCAAACAAGATGCACAAAGAAAACATGTACTTCAACAAAAACATGCTCCCTCTACTTACTCCTTATGGTGCATCCAAATGTGCAGCTGAAATTGTCATCCAAAACTTATTGAAAGAAATCAACAATTTTCCTTTTCTTACTTTCAGGCCTGTAAAAAAAAAGAAGTTTCTTTTTAAACTCATAATAAAGCTTGAAAAAAAAAATAGGGTACAATTTGTGCAGATGAAAAGTTTGGAGTCACCAATAACAAAGATTTCATCATCAGATTCCTACAGGGAGTCATTCAATGTGGAAAGGCTCCAATCGATACCGCCGACAGCAAAATGACCATCATCCCTGTCGACTGGGTCTCTCAAACCATCGTCCACACCATCTCCAACAAACTAGAAGAGGCACTCAGATTAAAAAAGTTCAACATTTTCAATAATAGTGAGAACTCTTTGACAATGACAGCAGTTTCAAACTCTTTGAAAGAACTTGGTTTCCATATCGAATCTTTGCCTTATGATGATTGGAAGAACATCTTGTTTTCTTTTAAATCCGAGAAGGAAAACAGTTTGTTCCCCCTCTTTAGCTACTTTGAAGGAAATCAGTTTCCTTTCGTAAATGAGGAGCTCATCTTTGAGAAAATCAACATTCTCGATGTTCAATCTTGCGATCCTCCCAAGATCACAAAAGAGATGTTGGGTTCTTGGATAAAGTATTTTCATAAAATTGGTATCTTGGAAAACAATAAATAAATGAAATTTCAGAGAAAATTAAATAAAAAAAAAAAATTGATATAAAAAATTTACTCTTATATGGAACATGCAAAGCTCGTTCTAGTTGGAGGTATAAATTAAAGATAATTTATTTTTAAATTAGGATTATAATGCTCCATTAATTAAGATATCGCATCTGGAAAAGTATCCCATTACCTTATTTTTTAATTTATTTAATTAATAGACATGTATGTTGATAAGTTTTACTGCCAATGCTTTTCCAGGAGAATATATTCCAACAGTATTTGATAATTATTCCAAAAAAGTGATGATGTATAATAAACCTTACAATTTAGGAATGTGGTAAAAAAAACTATAATTTATAATAAAATACATATTATTAAAAGGGATGTAGCAGGATCCGAAGATTGTAACACAAAAAAGTTTTTTCCCCAAATTTATATTTTACTTTTTAAGATGAAAATTTGAGACGCTTGTCGTATCCACAAACAGGTTACAAAAAAACTTTTCTCACAAAAATTCAAAAATAACAATCTTTCAGATATATTTTTGATCATTTTCAGATTAGAATCAAGGTTAAATTTAATTTTTTAAAAAAATAAATATTTACTTATTAATTAAGGACAAGCTATGAAAATTGCTTAACAAGATGGGCCCCAGGTCATACAAAAATATACAAAAAAAAAAAAAACTTTAAAAAATTAAAAAATTAGAGGTTAGACATTATTTACCAGGCGCAAAGATTATTTTGGTGGGGAGCAAAAATGATTTGAGGAAAAACCAAGAAACGATTGATAAATTATCTTTGAAAAACGAAAAACTGATCACTTTCGAGGAGGGTTGTAAAATGGCCTTCAAAATTCAAGCCCACTCTTACTGTGAAAACTCTGCTTTGACACAAGCGGTAAATTTTTCTAAAAGTTTTGATTTGATAAAATTTATTTGATATAAAAAGGGACTGAAAGAAACATTTGATGAAGGTTACCAATATAAAACTTTTTTGTTTTAGAAAATTCTTCTTATTCTTCTTTTCTCTTATAGCTTTGAAGTAAAATGATTTCCAAATTTTATTTTTGCTCAAATTAACTTCTTTACCAACCCAGAATTTATTTGTTTCACAAAGGAGTTAGTGAAGAGAAGAAAAAAAATTGTGTCATTTTTTAAAGAGATTGCGGAACTTTAAATGTTTTTTGTCAAATATTGTTTGGATAATTTTTTTGAAATCTTTGGTTATCAATAAAGATTCATTTGTCATTTATCTTTGATTTGATTAAATATTATCAATTTTGGTCCACAATGAAGAAATTTTTTGGTGAATGTTTCATATAATTATCACATAATTTGGAGGAATCACCATAATAAAGAAATATAACATTTTAAATTTAAAATGATTCAATTAGGAACGATTGAACATTAGAATATATTATGTTGAAAGTGAAGCTATTTTTTTTTTTTCAATCATACTCAGTATAAATGGAATAATATATATAAAAAAAAAAAATAATAATAATTTTTCTTTGACAAAAAAAATGATGAATGAAAATAAAAACATGGAAGATTCTCTTCACGAATCTTTAGAAGATACATTTAATTGTAAAAACCGTTGTGGCAAAATATCAGACATATTTTGCTCTGATTGCAAAATGGAATTTTGTATTGATTGCTCCAAGCAAATACATTCATTCAAAGCCTTTTCCCAGCATCAAATAGATAAAAATGTACAACATATATCCATCACCAATCTCAATAATGCTCCCCAAGAAAATAATGGCAATGGCAATGATAAAGATATATGGATCAATCCAAATGATTTTAAGCTATATCAAGTTTTATCCAATGTAGGAGCAGAATCTAAGGTATTTATAAAATATTTTTTTCACAAAATAATTGGGTACTTCAAATCATTAATATACTTCAAATATATAAACAAATTACTTATCATGCTATTAGATAATATATTTTGTCATTATGACAATATTTGTACTCAATATTAATTAACAGTTGATATATAATTTATGAAAATGAATGAATTCAAATTAATATCTAGAGAATAGGAAATTAGGGATAATAATTTATATGCATTATTCCCTCAATTTAACTATATATTATTCCTCCAATCATGTTGATAATTGACAGGAGGAGGTTTTATACAACTTATCATTCCTAAAATGGGCCTTTGCCTCAAGATATTAAAAAATAATTAAAAATTTTATAAATTATATATTTTTTTCGATTTGAAAAAAATAAAAAAATATAAAATTTTAAATTAACCATCTCAAAATCCTCCAATTCCTTATTGTTAGGTTATCATTGGAAAATTATTTGGAAATGATTGTGTGGCCAAACAATCCAAACAAAACACAGAAGCCACTAGAGAGCAATATTCCAACGAAATTAGGCTGATGAAGACTGTTGCGCATCAAAACATAGCCACATTTTTGGGAGCATCTTATTATAAGCCTAGTCCACAACATGAAGGTGAATAAATTCAACAATTAGCTGAATTAAAAAATATATATTTGCTTTTTTAACTCAAAATGTTATTCAACATCAATTTATTTGCAATATTTACCTCGTATTGATCATATTTTAACATAATATTTATCTTCAATTTTTATAGCCCTCATCACCATCTTTTATGAGCGTTTGGAGCCTTCTGAACCTGTCATTCTCATCCAGAAGGGTGCAAAGGCCACTCATTTCCAAAGATTAAAATATTTGCACCAGGTATCCCTTGGTCTATCTTATTTGGCTGGAATGAAAATCTATCACGGTGATATTAAGCTTGGAAATCTTTTATGTAAGACAATTTGAACAAAATATCCTTGATATATTTCAGATTATACCTTTTGCCACAAATTTTTAACAAATATGTACATAATTAATTTGATTATACAAAAAAAATTGATAAATCAATAATAATTAAACTTATTGATAACATTTTTTTATTTTTTTTATTTCATAGATGACAGAAAAGCAGACAAATTCAAACTGTGCGATTGGGGATTTGCAAAGGATCTCAGAAGTAACTCCATAGGTCCTGCAAAAGGTACTCCTCTCCACGTCGCTCCCGAGCTCTGGAAGGTCCTCTTGGCAAACAAGGGAACCAACGCTTCTGTTAAATACGACTCTTCGATTGGTAACTACTTTGTTCTTTGAGCTATCGTCTTTTTTCAAATGATTGTCCAATTCACCAATTATTTTCACACTTTTATCATTTCTTATTTATTTATTTTTTATGATTTTTATTATTTATTTTATTATTTTTAATTTTTTATTTATTACTAATTATTTGTTGTTTATTACTTATTATAAACTTTAGTTTCTCTTTATTTTTTATGTATAGTTTTCTTGATTTAATCATTAATTTATTTTGAATCATAATTTATTTTGTTTTTATATTTCTCCTTTAATAAAATCATTTTTCTTTTTTCCCTGCACAGATGTTTACGCATTCGGAATATTGGGATACACCATCCTGACAGGAATTAAGTTATCACCCAACATGAATGTGAGTCAGTTAGCAACTGCCGTAGTCAACGGCTCATGGAGACCAAACTTGGAGGACCTCAAGGACAACTACCCCCGCATCGTCAAGGAGATGTTGACTGCTTGCTGGCATGGTGAGGCCAAGAAACGTCCTTCTTTCCAACAGATCGTGGAGAAGTACATGCAAATTTATATGGACTTTATGTTCGGTGAAGGTAAAATTATTTTGTTTTTTCGATTTATTTTTTTATTTTACTTTTTTATTTTTTTAATTTTTTATTTTTTTATTTTTCATTTATTTCATTTTTTATTTTTTATTAATTTTATTTTTTACTTTTTTTTACATTTGTTATTTTTTTTTTTTTCATCAGACAACATCGCCAAAGTGTGGTTCAGAGACGAGTTCTTCTTGAAGCCTTTGACCCAAGTCTTGGACCACTTCTACATCCCTTGGGCCTATTTCAACGAAAAGTTTTCCTGTAATTTCTTGGGTCTCAGTGAACCTATCCATCCTTCCCAAAGGTTTTATTTTTATTTTATTTTTATTTTATTTTTGTTTTATTTTTATTTTATTTTTAATTTTTAAAATTTATTTATTTTTATTTTCATTTTTGTTTTTATTTTATTTTTATTTTTATTTTTATTTTTATTTTATTTTTATTTTTATTTTTATTTTATTATTTTTATTTTGTTTAGAGAGTACGTGCTTTTGGAGTACCTCCTCAAGGAGAACGATCACGTCAATGCCAACACCTTTGCTTACATGGTCAAGTTCTACAGTGGATTCGTCATCAACCACGAGCGCAAACCTCATGATAACAGCACCCCTAACGAAGAGAACAACGAATCCTACAAAAAGAGAGTAAAAAATTTTTTTTTTTTTATTATTTTTTTTTTTTTTGTTATAAATTTTTATTTTACATTTTTTTTTTATTTTTTCTTCATTTTTTATCTTTTTTTTAAAGGTTTATGTTTTGAATGGAAAACAATGGTTGAACAGTTTACAAAGCGACTTTTTGATTGACGGTTGGTACGGAAATTTGTCCAAAGAAGAAACTGGGTAAAATGACCAATTGAAAAAACTTTTTTTTATTTTTATCAATTTTTTTTATTTTTTTTCTTCATTAATTTTTTTTATTTTTTTTTTCAAATCACAGAAATCTCCTTAAAAACGCAAGCCCTGGTGAATACGTCCTTCGTTACTCTACCACCCCAGGTTCCTGGGTCGTCTCCATCGCCAACAACAAACGTACAGTCAACATCAAAATCGATCACCAGCCTTTCACCTCTTTGTACCAAATCAAATCTGATGATGGTAAGATCATTAACTTTAATTCTTTGCGTGAGGCTTTCGAATTCATCAAGAAGAATGTCAACCTAAGATCTCCTGTCACCATTCGTCCTCCTAACCAACGTATTTTTGATGACAATAAGGATGAATCTTCTAATTACTACCGCCTCAATATTTAATGGATGTCTTTTTTAAAAAAAAAAAAATTTTTTTCATTTATGTGACTATTTGAAAATTAAAAAAGTTTTTTTTTTTTGAAACTTTTTAATTGTATTCTTTGTCATTTCGATTGAGGAAAGATCATATCATGTCAATCAATTTTATGATTTCAAACAAAACGAATTTTGGTATTTTGATCTTTATTATTTTCAAACTCAACAAGAATTTATATAATGAGTTTGAAAGTGATTGCAACAACTATTGTGAATTGAAGGATCCCATTCTTGTAAATGTTGAATATCTTTCTGTGCTTCTTCACCTTTTACTGCACAATAAATAAAATTAAGTTCTTCGAGAGTTTTATTGTATTTCAAACTGTGGGAAAGAGATTTCAAGAAATTGAGGTCTTGAATTGAAATATAAATGTCAAGTATTTTTCTAGAGAAAATCAAAAAAAGATTGCATTTGATCAATTTTCGTTTGAGATGATCAATACTTTTAATTTTGTGTTTTCATTCAATGCATCAAAACAATATACTTTGTTGATTTCATTGATTGAATGATCCAAAGAAAGATGAATGAGAATCAAAAGAATTTAATTCATTAAAAAAATATTTCCTATCTGTTCATCTCCAAATAATCCAATTCCTTCGCTGGACATTTCTTTTATCCAACCACCAATTTTTATTCATTTTTTTTTTTGATAATTTTTTTCATTGAAAATAAGAAAATAATAAAAAAATGGACATTTTTTCCAAAATTTTTAAACAATTTAATAGTTAAAAGCACGTGTGTCTAAATGATAGACAGAATGAATTCTATTGTGGCTGTATCCACCACAAATGAATAACTTGTTATCAGAAACTTTGACGACTTGATGCTCAGCTCTGATGATGGGATAAAAAGATCCATTGTAATTAATTTTGTGCCACTTTAAATCGTCCAGAGTCAAAAGATAAGGATCTTCGGCGAAATTTCTTTTGTGATTCATTCCACCAAGAACAAGCGCACATTTATCATTTATCATTGTCTTTTAAATAATGAATTAGTTTTTTAAAAAAAAAATTTTAATAAATAAAAAATAAAAAATAATTAATTTTAAAATAAAAAATAAAACGATAAAAAAAAGAGATTTTATTTTACCATAGAGTGTCTTAACCTTCCTCCAGGGTTGTCTTCTCCTCCAATCATAAGTTTGAGACATCTTCCCTCATTCAAGTCTACTTCAAAACTTTATTTCAATAAATTTAATATAATTTTTAATGTTATAATCTTTGGAAAATAATTATAAATAATTAATAAATTTTAATAACATTTTAACTTAATATGATAATAAATGAGATTCTTTTTTTAAAATATTTTTTAAAATATACAAAAATTTACACATCATCCAAAGGATTATCTAAAAAAATAAAAATAAAAAAAAATTTGAGATAAAAAAATCATTTAATTTTGTAAAATACTTTTACCATGATCACCATTATACCCACCAAAAATGAGAAGTTTTTTTTGATTTTCAACTCTGCACACAGAATGATGTCTCCTCCTCGAGGGAAGACCATTCATTTCTATATTTTTCCAAGTTTTTGTCTCCATGTCAAAACTCAGTAAATCCTTTATTATTTTGGTAATTAATTGAAAAAAATTTTAATTTTAATTTTTTTAGAAAACATAATTTTTTTTATTTTTCATTTATTTTTTTAAAATTAATTTTAATAAATTTTATTGATTAAATTTCTTATAAAAATAATTTTATTTTTAAAATTATTTGATGTTAATAAAAAAAAAATTTTTTTTTTTACATCCAAGGCTCCTCCGTCATTCCAGCTTCAAAAAAAAAAAGAGGTCATTGTCATTTGATAAAAAAAAAAAAAAATTTACCCTCCATGAACAAAAAATCTTTTTCAAAAAAAAAAAATTAAATATATAATCATTAAAAAAATTACTCAAAAT
>JAMYWO010000605.1:0-14482 GCA_024220525.1 Cochliopodium minus | reverse complement strand
TTTATTTTATTTATTTTATTTATTTTATTTATTTTATTTATTTTATTTATTTTATTTATTTTATTTATTTTATTTAAGTTTTTTCATTGAAAATTTGTTTTATTTTTCTGATATCAAAAAAATTTTAATTGATCATTTTTTTTTATTTTGACTTTAAAATTTTTGATCTTAAAATTTTTCTTATTTTTTATTTTATTTTTATTTAAATTCTTTTTTTTTATTTTTTCCTTACTTCTAGAATGCCATCGTTGTAATCGAAGCTATTATTACAGGTGAAGCAACCCACGTTTCTTCGAGTGTTCATCCAGATCCCCTCCAAAAACTTCTTTTGATTGCCCTCTCTTTTGGAAATATGTCCACAACAAATGATCCTAAAATTTTTAAAAAATAAAATGTTAAAGAAATTAAAATAAAAACAAACGAAAATAAAAAATAAAATAAAAAATAAAAAATAAAAAATAAAAATAATGATTTTTTAAAATAATAAAAAATAAAATAAAATAAAATAAAATAAAATAAAAAAAAATAAAATAAAAAATAAATTGAAAAAATTTTTTAAAAAAATAAATCATATTTCTTTTTTTTTTTTACCAACCACCGTCATAGAATTGGACAATTACACATTTTCTCCCACAAGTGATTCCCTCTACTGAAAAATGACTATCCTGATCCCAACTTCCCTGTCCTAAATTATTTATTTTTATTCATAATTTATTTTTCTTAATTTTGTTATTTTTTTAATTTGCTTTTTTATTTTTTTTTATTATTTTGAATTATTTATTATTTTTCAAGTATTAATTAAATTTTTTATTACTATTGATTATTTATTAATTATATTTATTATTTATATTGATTATTTTTTATTTTTTATTTTTATTTTATTTTTCTTAATTTGCTCTTTTATTTTAAAATCTTTTACCACTTAATATCCTACACCCCAAGATATATTCTGTAGAATTGAGCGGAGATTTTAACTCGACCCCCAAATTTGTTTGTTTGAATTGGTCAGAAGAGAAGAAGGAGGAGGTCTCAAAATGTATGTCGTAATTGTATCGTTCATCCATGATTTTTTGGGTGGAACTGTTCTTTTGGTAGTCGTAGAATCCATTCACCTTTGAATATTTTAAAAATTAAAAAATTTTAAAAATAAAAAATATAAAAAAGAAAAACAGAAACAAAAATAAGCCCTTTAAAAATATAAATAAAAAAAGTTTTTTTATAAAAATATAAATAAAAAATAAAAAAATAAAAAAATTTATCAAACAAAATTTAATGAAATTCATAAGGGGAAATTTTTTTTCTTTTGAATATGTGTCTGTAATTATTTTTCCTATTTTGTCAAAATATATAAAATATTGAAATTTCATCCAAAATTATCGGTTATTAATTTTAAACTGAAATAGATAATATTTTTATTTTTTATTTTTTGGTACACAAAAAGATTACTCTATAGGTCGCAGTGAAATCCATTTTAAACAGATTGATGAAGATTTGTTTGTTGGTCAATTGGCTATTCTCATTCCTTTCCATATATACCTCATATTCATGCCAATATCTCTTGTTCATAAATTCCCAGAGAACATCCCAATTAGCTTAACAGATTATAATGTTAATTGAATCAACATTTAATTTTTATATTTTATATTTTACCTGCTTGGTATAATATTTTGCAAGACAAAGAAACATTCATGATATCCTTCAAATTGCAATAAATAAGGATATGTCTTGAAATAAGTTTATCATATCCTTTTGAAAATAACATCAATTTTTTTTTATTTGCAACCATAATGTGATGAGTGAAACGAAAAATTGTTTGCACCAAATGAAAATAACCATGATTGAATTTTTGAGGTTATACATCTCCAATATATATCAAATCGAAGTTTGATTCAAAACAAAAAATATGTCCAAATATATCCAGATTTAAAAATTATTTCCTTATCATTATGGGTTTTTTAATTTGTACTATGGTTTGAATTGAATTTTCAAATTAATCGACATTATTTTCATTTTGTGACACATAAGCAAACAACTGTTCCAACTTTGCATTCTCACCAAAGAGAGTCTGGATCTCATCCAACAAAACTTTGTTCTTGAGAGCCAAATCGAGAGGAGTTTTTCCATCTTTGTTCTTCAAAGTAGAAAAGTCAGCACCTTTCTTAACAAGAAAAGAAATCTGATCAAAGGTGATGTCCTCGGAAAAAAAGGCGAAATGAAGGGGAGTCCAACCTTCGAGATTCTGGAGATTAACGTTGGCGCCGTGGTTGACGAGGGCGGTGAAAACTTCGAGGGAGGGTTGTTTGCTGAAGGAGGCGTAGTGGAGGGCTGTATTTCCTCGGTCATTTTTGGTGTTTACAAAGGTTCCTTTTAAAGAAAAGTAAGAAATTGGTTTTATTAAAATGGACTCAAATAAATATTTTTTAATTTGATAAAAAAAGTTTAAACAAATAAATTAAATATTTTAAAAATGTGCTTTTAAAACCTTTTTCTAATAAATAATTTAAATTTGGGAGAGACACTTCGTTATTGGAGCATTCGACATGAAGCGGGGTCCATCCATCGTGGTTCTGAAAGTTGACATCGATTCCACTGTCAGCAAGTTTACGGACCAGTTTTGGGTTATTGTTGAATCTGCAAGCAAGATGGAGCATGTTCCAACCATCCTTAGTAGGGACAGTTAATTCCTCTTTAGAAATCTTAAAAAAATCTGAATTAATCTAATTGTGAATTTATCTGTCAAAATTTTACATTGTCAATAAGATAAAACAAAATGTCGATGTTCCTTGTGTTTTTAATAGCAAAATGCAAAGCGTTCCACTCATCCACATTTTTACTTGACAAATCTCCTCCATTTTCTACGAGAAACTGTTCATTTTAAAATTAAAATGATAAAACGAAATGAAATGTATTTTAAAACTTTTTTAAATTTTTTATTAAAACTTTTTCAACTGACTTTCTTTTTTTTAATTACCTTAATTATTTCCAAACTGATTTTTTTATTGTATAATGCGAAATGAAGGGGAGTATTAAGGTTATTATTTTTTGCATTAATGTTGGCTCCATTTTCCACTAGATACCTTATCATCTCCAAAGTTACTTTGTCGTTGAGGCAAGCGTAATGGAAAGGAGTCCACTTGTCTCTGCTGGGCATGTTGACGTCCACATTGTTCTCAACCAAAAATTTTGTGTTCTCTAAATTCAATTCAAATTTAAATTGATAGTAATAAAGAGGTGTATCGAGAATCTGTAAAATGAAATTGGAAAATTTAATTTTTTTTTTTTTTTGATTTAAGAGAATGTTAAATGTAAATTTCATTTTTCTTAGAATCTTATATTAATAAGAAGATATACCATTCTTTCTTTCATTTGATGCTTCATCAACTCTACATTTTCCTTTGTGAAAAAGAGGAAGTGCAAGGGATTCAATTCCAAGTTAGTTTCTGCGAGCGAAGAGAGATCATGCACCTCCAATAGATTTTCATTCTTATCTTCATTTAAAAATCCCAAATGCCTCAATAATTGCAATCCCATGTCATCTTTATTTAAGAGTTAGAATTGATTATAGTTTCCAATTTAAGAAAATTTTTTAAATTTACTATTTGAAGTGTTGAATATTTCTTTTTTTGGATCTGTGGGTATATCTTTCGTTGCTTCCTCTATTATATTTTGCTTTATATTATCATTTTTATCAATCTTTATTTCATTTCTTTCAGATTGAATCGAATCAAACTTCTCTTCTTTGATATCTTTTCTATCTCCATTCACAACTTTTAAATTGGGATTTATTTTAATTGTGAATGTATATAATATGGCAATTACACAGATAAATATTCCAATAAATAAAGAGTAATTTGGTTGTGATGGTGGTTTTGTGTTTGAAGTTTTGTTTTTATTGATTTTATTCTTCATTTTTTTTTATCAAAAAAAAATTAGTTAATTATTTTATTTTCATTTGAATGGAAGAGATAAGATTTGATTGGGAAAGAATAGATGATCTGCCAGAAGTTAATGTAAAAATACATCTAAATTTTTTGTTTGTTAATTTTTTTAAAAGTATGGGAACATAAGTGTCGTTTATGAAAGCCGTATCTATGTTTTTGGTGGATGCATAGGGCAAGATAAATACACAAATTCAATTAGTGTTCTAGATATCACCAGAGACATGTAAAATATCCTCCAATATAATTATTGAAATTATATGAAATTTTTATTATAAATCTATACGAGCAAACAAACCAACAATTGCGCATCAAATTATGACAAAAAAAAATAATTTTCTTTCTAATTATGATAAGTTATTCTCGGGCATTAAGACATCCCCAAAATTTTTTTGTTAAATCATTTGAATGCATTATAAAGATAAAGTGCTTTCAATTAATCATAAATCACCGATGATTTTAAGCATTATACTTGAATGATCTGAAATAAACAGAACTCAAAAATTTGATTTCAGAAATTTCTCTGATTATATCAGATCATTTTTTCAAGATTAAAATCACAATATCTATATAAATCCATCATAAAATACATGGATCTCCATTGTAATAACATATCTTTTTTGGAAAGAGAAAATTTTTTTATTGAAATTCGATTCAATTCTGGTTTTGATAGATAAAATTTTAAAAAAAAATTTAATCAAACATTCAAAGCCTTTAAATTCAAAATATCATTCTTTAATAGTAAAAACGCCAAATGGCAAAAAATTAATTACAAATCAAAAGAAGTTCCATTCGCAAGGATGGACTGTGCATCAGGTCTATACAAAAACAAACTGATAATCTGTTGCGGATACTGCAAAGACAACAACATCACATACTTGAACGATCTCTGGAGTTTCGATCTGGACAAAAAGACGTGGCAAAGACTTCCGGATGCACCTTATAGTGCAACCGCCACCAAAGGTTACATAGAAGGGGATTTCTTTTATTTACAAGGTGGATACAATAACAGAGTGGAACCAAAACAATTTAAAAAAATTTACAGATTCGATTTTATTAAAAATGTGTGGAGTGAGGTTTTTTCGCAACCTTGTGAAGATGACCTCAATTTGAGATCTGCTCATTGCTTTTTCCTTTTTCAAAAAAATTTTTACATTTATGGAGGGTATAGGCAAACCAAAGAAGTCAATTTGTTGATGTTCAACACCGAGTTGGACAAGTGGCAGAATTTTGATAGTAGTCCCTACAACAAATCTGAAAAGGGAGACAAAGTGAGAGATTGTGGTTTTGCAATTGTAGATCACCTTTTTTATGTTTATGGTCCTGGGAATGAGAGTATTGAGATGTGGTCTTTTAATTTAATAGAAAACAAATGGCATACTCATCTTTTGGAGAAGAAAGACGAGATTGTGGATACTTTTGACTCTCATTCTTCAGTTTATCATCAAGGAAACTTTTACATCTTTGGTGGTAGAACCAAATCTCTTAGTGAATCTAAGAAATGTTTTTTTGTGAAAATGTTTCACAAGGGAGGATGGAACAAAGAAAACCATTTGAGTTATCCTTTTTCTTTTCGAAAACAACTTTTTGTTCTCTCATTGATTCACAAGTATTTCAGATCTAAATTTCCTCTTCCTAAAGTTGTTCTTCATTATTTGTTTCAATACATTTCTTGTAACATTTAGACTTTAATTAAAACCTCGATGAAAATGTTTCCAATAAAATATTTTTATTCAAAAAATATAAAAAATATTGTTCGATAGAATAAATGGATAAATTATTTCATGAGGGTATAGAATTTAATTGGGATGAAATAAATAAACTTCCAAAGCAAAATGCAAAAAAATTTTAAAATATAATCCTTCAATCTTCTATATTATCTTATCTCTCCTTGATATCATAAATAGTCCAGGAATAGTAGTGTTGTATATGGAAACAAAATTTATGTTTTTGGAGGAAGAATCGATAATGGAGATCAAGTCAACACAATGTTTGTATTGGATACAATGAAGTAAAAAAATTCAATAAAAATTCTTTTCATCCAAATTAATTTTAAAACAAATTAAAATTTAAATTAATAATCTCGCTTTCAAAAAATTTCACATTTTAATCCATTCTTATTCAATATACCTCCTTTTTTAAAAGTAAAAACGCAAAGTGGGAAGAGGTTGAGTACAAATCCAAAGAAATTCCCGATGCAAGAATGAATTTTGCTTCAGGACTGTACAAAAACAAAATGATAATCTGTTGCGGATTTAACAAAAACAGCGACCCCAAACATCTCAATGATTTTTGGAGTTTTGACTTGGATAAAAAAGAGTGGGAGATTCTTCCTTATTTGCCTGATTATGCTTCATCTTGTAGGGGATTTGTTGAGGGAGATTGTTTCTATTTGCAAGGTGGGATTGAATACGATGGAATGATTTACAGAAAAGTTCACAAATTTGATTTTATTAATAAAGAATGGAGTGTGGTTGTAACTTCTTATGAAGATGCCATCGATTTGAGATTTTCCCATTGTTTTTTTGTTTACCAAAAGGATTTTTACATTTATGGGGGATACACACTAGGAGGAAAAAACTCAAATTTCATAAAGTATGATGTTAATCTTGAGAAATGGGAAATACTTGATTGTAGTCCTTATAATAAAACTGAACCAAGTGAGAGGGTAAGCGAATGCAGTTTTGCCATTGTTGGTGATATTATGTATGTTTACGGTTCTGGAAATGAATGTAAAGAGCTTTGGTCTTTCGATTTGAAAATCAAAACATGGATAGTGATCCCTTTCAAGAAGAAAATCGGATCTGCCATTAAAACGACAAGAACTCATTCTTCAGTTTATCATCAAAGCAAATTTTACTTGATAGGTGGAAGAAATAAAATTGAAAAAAATCAAAGAGAATGTTATTTGGTTCACATTTTCTTGAGAGGAGGATGGAACAAAGAAAACCATTTGAGTTATCCCTTATCTTTTCAAAACCAACTCTTTGTTCTCTCATTGATTCACAAATTTTTCAAATCTATTATTCCTCTTCCTAAAGTTGTTCTTCATTATTTGTTTCAATACATTTCTTGTAACATTTGAATTCATTAAAAAATAATCTTATTTTTTGCAAAGTTTTCTTATTTAAAATATCAAAAATACAAACAGCACAAAAAAATACTTTCTTCTGTTCAGAAAGTAGAAAGTTTTTGAAAAAGTTTAAAAAATTAAATAAAATTGAAAAGATACATTATTTTTGAATCCACTCGCCAGAATTTAATCTAAGAATATCAGTTTCATCAAAGCAAAAGATTTTTTAAAAATAAAAAAAAAAATGAAAAAGATTTTTGTCAAAGACTTTGCTAAAAAAAAATTTTTTCATATCACTGTCCTTTTTGATCAAAAATTCAATCAATGTGGAAAGAGATATTGGTATAGTAAAAAAATCATAAAGAAAAATATTGTAGGAGGCAAATCTCTCAGCGATAAACAAATCAAAAGTTTGGAAACAAAGGCCAACAAGGGAGATCTTGAATCAATCAATCGATTGGGAGAATTTTATTTACATAATCCCATTCTATCGGATTTTAAAACTGCACTGAAATATTTTCAATTGGCATCTGAGAAGGATGATCCTATAGCATTTAGAAATCTTGCTTTTATATATAGAAATGGCAAAGGTGTTGATCATAATTCTAAATTGGCATTTGAATTCTATAATAAGGCTTGTGAGAAGGGAGATATCGAATCTATTCAAAAGATGGGTGAGATGTATCAATATGGGCATGGAATCAAGATGGATCTTCAGAGGGCTATAGAATATTATGAGAAGGCATGCGGGAAAGGAAATGCATCCGCAATGCAGAAGTTAGGGGATATGTATAAAAAAGGGGATGGAGTGAAGCAAGATTATAATAAAGCAATTGAATACTATAAAAAATCTTCAGAACTAGGTAAGAAAAATCATTGATAAATTATCACATTGAAAGAAAAAGGGATCAACAAACATCATATAAGATTATATCAAAATTTGAGATCTGTTTATAACAAATGATTCCAAGTAAAATGGATCCTTCAAAACATACATTCAAATGATTTTTTAAAAAATTTTTTCCCTTTAATATATCTTTGCATGTATTTCTTTTGGATCGATAAGTTCTTATATTTTTATACCTATCTATGTACAATTCATCCAAATCTCTTTCATAAAAAAACTTATAGAAAATTGAATATTTTATGAAATCTTATTGTTAGGAAATGAGGTTTCGATGTTGAGATTGGGAGAAATGTACAGACATGGAAAGGGAGTGGAGAAAGATGAAAAAAAAGCGTTCGAGTTCTTCCTCAGATCATCCGAGATGGGTAACAGAGTTTGCCACAGACTAGTGGGAGAGTGCTATATGAAAGCAGTGGGCGTGCAACAAGACACAGAAAGAGCAATAGAGTATTACAAGAAGGATGCAAGTGAGTACAGCTTGAATCTTCTCTATGAGATCTGCCTCGAAAAAAACAAAATCCAAAAATCCAAAGTAAAAGAGATTGTGACCTTTTTGACAGAACTCGCTGATGCCGGAAACACTGAAGCCATCAAGAAGTGTGCTCTCATCTACTGCGAAAACAAACTTACCAAACAAAACTTGGATTTGGCAGTGCAGTATGTCAGCAAAGTTGCGGACATTGACGCTTCTTCGATGAAACTTCTTGGGGACATGTACGTCGAAGGAATGGGAGTCGAAAAAAACTACGAGAAGGCTTTGCAGTGCTACCAAATCGCCGCAGAAAAGAAAAATGTCGAAGCCCTCAAAATGTTGAGCGTAATGTACGAAAAGGGCATCCAAGTGCCAAGAAACGAAAAGAAGGCCATTTTTTACTTCAACAAAGCCAATCTTTTTGAGAGGTACGACTCCATTGACAGTGCTCAATCTCTCACTGAATCCCAAAAAACGATCGTCGATCTCAAAAAGAGCGGGGAAAGTGGGGATGCCAAGTCTCTCGAAAAGTTGGGAATCATTTCTTACACTGGGAAGGGTACTGAGAAGAAAATCAAAAAGGCCATCATGTATTTTGAGAAAGCTGCTGCTTTGGGAAGTTATTTGTCCTTGCAAAAACTTGCCGAAATTTCCGAAAACTCTCACAATTATGAAAAAGCCATTCATTATAACACAAAGTTGGCAGAATTGGGTAAAAAAAAAAATTAATTTTTTTTTTTTATTTTTACTTTCTTCCCTTTTTACATTTTTAATTTTTTTTTTTGTGAACTTATTGAATCATTTTAGACAATTTTATAATTTTTTTATTTTTTTTTTCAAAAAAAAAAGGTGACACTGTTGCTTTGAGAAACTTGGGAAATATTTATTTTCAAGGTAAGGGTGTCAAAAAGGATAACAAAACTGCCATCGAACTCTATGAAAAAGCCGCTGAAAAGGGGGACGTGCAGTCTTTAGAGCAAATTGGGTATTTGTACTTGAAAACAACAGATCCCACCACAGACAATAACAAAAAAGCATTCAAATATTTCCAACTTGCTTCTGAAAAGGGGTTGTCTTCTTCAATGGTCGAGTTGGGCAACTTGTATTTCAATGGCGTTGGTGTTGTTCAAGATTCTAACAAAGCTTTCGAGAACTATAAAAAAGCCGCCAGCTTGGAAAACAAAGCTGCTTACAGATTGCTCGGTGACATGTACCTCAAAGGTAAATAATATTATATTAAATTTTCTATATTTTGTTTAAAGTTTCTTTTTATTTTCGAAAATATTTTGTTTATAAAAATTGTATTATTTTTGGAAATTATTTGAATTATTCAAGCAATAAAAATCTTGAATCATTATTTTGAGTTATTTTATTTCAGATCATTTCAAGAATAATCGATTTTAAATTTTTTACTTTTGTTTTATTAAACTTTTTGATCTTTGTAAAGGATACGGAACTTCTGAAAACTTTGTCAAAGCTTTTGAGAACTACAAAAAGGGATCTGTTTTTAATGACGACGTTTCCCTCTTTCGTTTGGGTTGGCTTTACGAAAACGGTTTTGGCATCTCCGCCAACATGGACAAAGCAATCTTCTTTTACAAAAAGTCTTCCAAGTTGAACAACCTTGACTCTCACAAACGTTTGGCCTCCATTTTCGAAAGTGGTGATCGTAAAGATCTTGATCAGTCTTTGTATTATTATTGGAAGGCATCCAAGTTGGATGTTGATCTCAGACACAAGTACAAGTTACTTTGGGAACAAAAGAAGATGATGGAAGATCATATCACCCAAAAATAATTAAAAAAAAAAATTTATTTATTTTCAAATGATCAACATATGTTTCTCATTGTTTGTATCAATCGATTGAGGTTTTTAATCATTGGATTCAAATTTCTTTTCCCTTGGGTTTATAAAATCAGATTTTTTTTGAACTATCAAAGTAATTCATGTGAAAGAAAATAGGTCTTTCTTTTCTAATAGATTGGATTATCCAAAACAAATCATGGAATTTAAAATTATTTTTTCAGAAAAAATTTATAAAAAAAAAAAAAATCTGAAACTCATTAAATTAAATCTCTTGTTTCCAAGTGAATGAATAAGCCGAAGCCAAAAGTAAAGATCACCATCAAACCTCTTCCTCAATCCACATCAACAGAAGATAATAAAACTTTGAACAATTGGAAGACATTGGAAAGAGCTATTGATGAGATATTCAAAAGAAATTCTTCTCATTTGAGTTATGAAGAGTTATATAGGTTTAATATCCTTTATTATTTATTTATTACTCATAATTTTAAACATTATATATTCTATTAATTAATCTTTCTCTTCTATCAACTTCTTTAATAAAATTAGAAACGCATATCATTTGGTCATATATAAAAACGATGAATTATTGTTCAATAATACAAAAGATAGTGTGTCCAATCATCTTGCAGAGATTGGAATACCTGTCTTAAATTCACACAATGAAGTATTCATAGAATGTTTAAAAATCGCTTGGGATAATTACAAAACATCAATCAATTGCATCAAAGATGTCTTGATGTATCTCGACAAACAATATTCTGAACAAGGGAAACAAACAGTATTGCAATGTAAATAAATTTTACAATTTTTATTCCAATTTGAAAATAATCAAAATGGTTCATAAACTTTACCATAAATTATCATAAATGCCAAAAGATATTGAGAAATATTTCAGTATTTCCCATGTGAATGTGCGCAAAATATAAACAGTTATCAGTTCAAAATTTAAATTTGATTGATCAAATTGTAGAAAAGTATCAATTAAAAATTTATTTATTGGATTATATCGTCCAATTAAACTCGTGAACATCAATTTTTGAAAATAGATGTATTTTGAACTGAAGTTTTTCAATTCGTTGATTATCATCTTTTGCTCAATTTTTATTTTAAATATTATTATTTGCAAAATTTTTACTGGTTCTAAAACTCTTATTTATTTTATTCATTTAAAATTAATTAATTCTTCGAATTTATTTTTTTTTTTAAACAAAAAAAAATTAAAGCTGGAATAGAACTTTTCAAGTTGAAGATTTTGTACCACGAAAAAGTGAGAGAAAGATTCATCCACTCAATGATGCAGATGATCAAGAACGAGAGAAACGGGGAGAACATCGACAAGTCCATCTTGAAGGAGATGGTGGAGATGTTGCTCCTCATGGGTTTGGGCACCAAGAAGGTCTACCAAAAAGACTTTGAGACATATTTTCTTCAGGAGACCGAGTCTTATTATGAAACTGAGTCTCAGTATTACATCAGCTCTTTCACCGTTTCTGAATACCTTAAGAAAGTTGACAACAGGTTTGGACTTTTAAAAATTTTTTTTTTTTTATTGAATTTATTTATTTGGATGTTTTAATTAATTGTATGAAATTTTTTTCTTCTTTTTTTAATTTGTTCGCATTTTTTTAATTTGGAGATAAGAAGTATTTTTGTTTGTTATCATTTTACAAAATTTTTGCCTTCTTTTTTTTATAAATAATTATTGATTTTGTATTGAATTTAAATTTTTGTAATTTTGAATTAGAATCAAAGAAGAAAGAGAAAGAATCAACTATTACCTCGACAACTCTTCTTCCCACAAAATCGAGTCCATCCTTGACAAGGAGTTGTTGGAATCTCACAAGAACGTCTTCTTTTCTTCCGTCACCGGTCTCAACCTCTTCCTTCTTGAAGGCAAAAACCCTTTTTTAAATAAAAAATTATTTTAATTTTCAAATTATTTTTAATTTTCAAATTATTTTTAATTTTTTCTTGTTTTAATTTTTTATTGTTTTAATTTTATTTTTAGTTTGTTCATTTTCAATTTAATTTTTTTATTTTGAATTCTTTCTCAAAATTTTTATCTTTTTTAATTTATTTTATTTTTAATTTAATTATTTTATTTTTGAATTTTTATCTCAAAATTTTAATCTTTTAGTTTATCTTATTTTTTATTTTTTATTTTAAGTTTTTTATATTATTTTTTTTTTATTTTATTTTATTTTTTAGTTTCTTTTTTTTTTAGTTTTTTATTTTTTTTATTTTATTTTTAATTTTTGGTTTTATTTTATTTTTAATTTAATCATTTTATTTTGAATTCTTTCTCAAAATTTTATTTTTCAGACAAAATTAACGATCTCTCCTTGTTGTACAAACTCATGTTGAGATTGAAAGACGGAACGAGTACTTTGATGAGCAGTGTCGCAAAGTACATTGAGGAAGAGGGTAAGGCAACAGTGGAGAGAGAAACCCAAAACAAAGATAAAAAGACCAAGGAGTTTTACATCAATTTCGTCGAAGCCATCATTAAAATGAAAATCAAAGTAAAATCATCCCTTCATTCTTGATTTTTTTATTTTTCATTTTGAAACTTATTATATTATTAATTTAAATCTTTTTTTTTTTTTTTTGGTATTTTTCATTTTTCTTTATATTTGTATTTTTAATTTTATTCAATTTTTGTTATATTATTTTATTTATAATTTTAAATTTTATTTTATTTTTGGTTTTGTATTTCATTTTTTGTTTTATTTTATTTTTATTTTTCATTTTTCATTTTTCATTCATGTTGTTTAAAGATTCTCAAACATTTATTTTTTAAAATTTTTTATTTTATATTTCATTTTTTATTTTTATTTTTTATTAATTTTTATTTTTCAATTTAATTTTTTTTCATTTTTAAAACCTTAAAGTACGACAGAATATTGACAGAGTGCTTTCAATCAAACCCAGAATTCAACAAGGCATTCTCTAAGTCCTTTGAATCTTTCATGAACTTGACCAACAAGACTTCCCATTACATTGTCCTGTATCTCGACGAGAAGTTGAAGAAAGGAGGAAAGGTAATTAAAAAAAAAAAAATTATGTTCATAAAAATCATAAAATAAAAATAAAAATAAAAAATAAAAAATTAGAAATCAATTAATAAAAAATTAAATAATAAAATCAATTTGGTTCTTAAATATTTTAATTAATAAAAAAATAATAAAATAATAAAATTGGCAATATTTCATAATAAAATCGGCAATATTTCATATTAAAATAAAAAAATAAAATAAAAAACTAGAAAAAAATAAAAAATAAAAAACTAGAAATCATTTTATTTCAATAATCATTTATAAATTAAAAATAAAAAAAATTATAAAATAATAAAATAAAAAAATTAATTTATTTCTAAATTTTATTAAAGGGAGGAAACGACGACGAATTGGTGGAGACATTTAAACAAATCATCCAGATCTTCAGGTACTTGCAGGACAAGGACGTCTTCGAAAAGTACTACAAGACTTACCTCTCCAAACGTCTCATCTCTAACACTTCCACCTCTGAGGATATGGAAAGAATCATGATCGGTCTTTTGAAGGTTTGTTTTATTTATTTATAATTTTTATAATTTATTTATTTTATTTTTTAATATATTGTATTTATTCATTAGAATTTTTTTGTTATTTTTTTTATTTTTTATTTTTTATTTTTAATTTTAATTTATTTTCTTCAATTTTTGATTTCTATTTAAACTTTAAATTTGATTATTTTTAATAAAGAGTTTTATTGCAATTTTAATTCTTTTTTATTTATTTTTTATTTTTAATTTATTTTTATTTTTATTTTAAAAAATTTTATTTATTTTTTGTTTTTCATTTTTATTTTTAAATTTTTATTTATTTTTTGTTTTTTTTATTTTTTATTTTTAAAATTTTATTTATTTTTTGTTTTTTTTATTTTTTATTTTTTATTTTTTATTTTTTATTTTTTATTTTTTTGTTCAATCAAAAACAAATTTTAATTTTAAATTATTTAATTTTTTGATTACTTTATTAAAGATGGAATGTGGTAACAACTTCACCCAAAAGTTAGAAGGAATGTTCACAGACATGAAGAACAACGCGGGAATCCTCAAAGACTGGCAAAAGTTCTTCAAAGGCAAACAAAGTCAGTTCGGCGAGTTGGAGTTCACTTCCCAGGTCCTGACTTTGAACTATTGGCCTTTCTCCAACAAGAATCTTCAATGCAACTTGCCTCAATACCTCAATGATGTCAAAAAAAGTAAAAAATCAAAAACAAAAAAATCAAAAAGGTTGTTT